>DWHO01000832.1:0-17638 GCA_018247575.1 Eurytides lysithous rurik
GAGGTCGTGGTACTAATCCGGTTCGAGCCGGCCCATTCAGCAGCGGGAACAGCTGCGTGGCTCTACCACCGTGAAAACTACTTAACGTATTCAATGAAAATATAAGCAAATAAATTGTACTGATTGATGTATTATTGGTTGTATGACTCTGGTTCAAAGCTGCCATAACGTACTTATGTAACAAAATTAGAAGTTATTTAATAATTTATATTATACATATATTAAGTTGAATTGATATTTAATGTTGTGAAAAGTGAGTGTAAAAAAATTAAAAAAGTGTTCAGTATTCGCTAACAAACTGTTATGTAGTTTGGCGAAATAGTTTTAAGGAAAAAATGTATCACTTTGTTAAATAAGATATTTAAAAAAAAATTATAAATTTAATTAAAAAAAATTTCTAGCATTTTTTATTAAAAATCATTTTTTCCAACCGTGTTTTAATAATAAGTTCTAATTGAGATTAACTTTTAAGCTAATAGATAGACAATACTGACTACATTACGTTTAAGGATTGAATTGTAAAATTTACTAATTGCAGGATGACTACTACTGAAGAATCTTCCGTCATAGGATGGATATGGAATGACGTGAATTCGGGGTACGCAAGGATCTGCATTCTTTTAGTTAAGGATCATGTCTCCTTACATCGTTAATATCATGCGCACACAAAAAGGCGAGAAACTTTAATTGTTATTGGACACAATTAGTATTCCTAGGTAGTGGTGCGATGTTTTTATTCAATTAACATTGGAGCGATATTTTCCTTTGTGTATACTAACTCTATAAGCGTTGATGGTAACAAATTTAGATGAAGGTATCGAACGCTTTATAAGTATATCCGTTTTTAATGAAACTTTATAATGTATGTTTGTATTAATGTTTAATAATAATCTATGCGCCTGTCACCTAGAATAAAAAACAAGGTTACAGATCTTCCGGAATGTTTCAGTTGTTTGCTGTTTGATTTGCTTCATATAGTTACGTCCGTACGTAAGATAGAAACATCTTGTGTTATAAGGGCGTTTTATATATATATAAGTTTCACGCGGACAAACACCCAGATCCGAAACAAATATCTGTAGTTCGTACAATTATTCCTCCAGTTAGGAATCGAACCCACGACCTGCGACGCCGAAGCCTATAGCTTAGCATCTGCGCCAAGCGGTCATCAAGACCGTACAAATAAAATATGAATAATACAATATATATATATATGAAGTTAAGTGCAAATTATAAGTGTTTGAATTATCGAATCCTTCCCATTATATTATATAAAAACGACAGTCGACAAAGTCTTTGTCAAATCGTATTTTAATGGAGATATAATAACGAATAAAATCAGCGTTTCGGTAATGCACAGGAAGGCATCAATTTTATTTTCATAAAAAGTTTAGCTTAGTAAAAAAACTGCGTTGGCAGTTATTCGGACGTAATAAGCTAGAAAATTATCATGTTTATATGTACTCCGACTTAGAAAAATGACAATGTCCAAGACAGAAATATAATACTAAAGTGAAGGATACAAATTTTCAAGCATATATACAAAACAAGTCTTAAAGAGTATTAAGTCGGTCAAACAAATACACAGTAGAAGTACCTATACTATTGAATATCATCCAGTTAGTGAGGTAACTGGCACACTACCTTAACCATGGACAGGTATGAAGTTACCACACATCCTACTTTGGGATTAAAATTCCCAGTGTGAAAAAAAATCACATATAGAAAAGCAAGAAGCTTCGCCTTGTGAACAAATATAAACAGCCCGTCAAATTGACAAAGTATTTTATTTATAAAACACTCATTACTTTATCATTTTAGTTGTTTTATAATTCGAAATATTTTAATGTATAATTGTGACCTATACAATCCTTAATAAATACAATAAATCATTTTTTTTTTATTTCTCATTTAAGCAGATTCTAACGGTGGTAGAGACACGCAGCTGCTCCCGCTGCTTAATGGGCCGGCGCGAACCGGATAAGTACCACGACCTCACAGAAAATCGGCGTAAAGTGGAAGTGTTCTTGCTTCCACGTTTCGTCCGGTGTCTCTCCTCTCTCTGTTATTTCGTTCCCTATCCGTTGCTCCACCCCCTCTCCGATTCCGCTTCCACACTACTCCTCCCTCCTTCTAACTTCTCCTCCCTCCCTCTTTCAAAACTTCCCCCCTTAAAGGCTGGCAACGCATTTGCGAGTTTTATCATGTTGCAGAGGTGAGCCGCTTGATCGTTTGTTAGCCTAATCCATAAAAAAAAGATTCCCAGACATTGTAAACTCAGTTCACGCCCGGTAAACCTCTGTTACACTTGCTTAATTAAAAAAAACTTAAAGTAGTAACAAAAAAAATTGAAGAGAGAGAGAGAGAGAGAATCCCAAAAACAGAACAACTAACAGAACAACTAGCATAACAACCAGGGAGAAAACCACTGTAGTTTTTTTAGGAGATAAGTGCCACGTTTCCTAAAAGAATCTGCAAGCCGTTCAATTGATTATAAAGGACTCACTTACCCATAACATGCGTTTCGAACTGCACGATCAGAAAACTGCTTGACTATGCACTACACCTGTCACCTAGATATGTGAGATGATGTATCCATGACCAGTGATTATTCAAGCAATGTTGCCCTTCAAAACAGAATACAAAGTACTGTCGGTAAATCAACTGCCGGCAAACACAAAAGGGACGTAATAGTATCCTTCTAAAAATATTTACATAACACATGATTCCGCTTACAGGTTGATTGCAGTAAATTATAAAACAGTCGGCACCATTTATGTTTTGCGACGTATATTTAGGCTGAAGCAGCTCTTACTGAAGTGATAAGTCAGGTCGTTCTTCAGTATTTATGTCCCGAATATGTTTTCTGTTTTAAATATTAATTATTTTACGTCACATCAAACGTAGTTAGTGTCTTATGGGGTAATACGGTAACTCCATGTTCCATAACCTTCCTTAGAGTGAACAGTTCCACATTTCTTTCATACAATTTTTTTTACAATTTAAAACTTAATAAATTTTAACATTTTTTTTAAAAGTTTTTAACTATTTTCTCTATACTAAAAAAACTCTATACAATTTACGCTTAAGCAGAAAAGAGACAATCGTTATTTCTTTTTTTCTCACCATTCTCTGGGAAGCCAAAGCGGAAATTCAAAATGGAGGACAAAGGCTAGCGGTCGCAAAAAGTCGATGCCAAAATCGCGTGTCGTTGAACCACAAAGGAAATTAGCCATTGTCACTAAATTATATGTAATGTACCGTAGATTACAGCTAGCCGGTGAGAAAATTAAAACAATTACTGTAATAGCAGGACTGTAATGTACTGTTTTAGAGTTACGGTGACCCAAAAATCGACTAAACGCTTTGGTATTTTATCAAAAAGACAAAAGGCTGTTTTTTTGTGTTTGTAATAATGACTTATGATCGTTCAAAAATCAGTAATAGTAACATCGGGAAAGGCGGCCAATCTACAAGAGATCAAGCAAATCCGCAGGAAATCTATACTGTACCAGCGGTACGGACACTGGTGTTCCATAACTATCATGGGGCTATGATCAGGGAGATATTAAATGTAGAGGCGGTGATTTTAAACAGACCTCTTAGTAACAACCAGGCCAAGCCATCGCTGGATCGCGTGGAAAAGCCAGAACTGACTTTCCCATCCGACGCAGTTATTATAGTAACAACTAGCCCAAGCCATCTCTGGAAGAAGCCGAGACTAACTTTTTCATTTACATCCGACATAGACCTTGCGGGATTCGAACGACCCCCATTTGTAAAACGTGGGTCCATGCCACAAGGTCACGGAGGTAGATTTCTCAACAATATTTGAATACATTGCAACCTTATATATATTTATTCTCTATGTGGTTGTATTGATTTCAATGCTATCACCATCTAGTGGTAAGGAGATGGCAACTAAAATATGGAATATAGATATGGATGCCACTAAAATACAGGATAAAAATGTGTTACATCGAGTAAAATTCATATACATATTAAAATATTACAGCATTTTATCTTGTATCAATAAAATACCACTGTATTTGACTGTGTTGGCCCACTTTATGCTGTATAACTTATTTTTGGCTAACGTTTCACCGTATCGCGGACAACGAATGGCAAATATATTTTTTATATTTTTTACAAATATCTGGCAAATATCTCAAACGAAACGAAAGATGACACGCGGTAAAAGAAACGACGCTATTAATTTTCGTCTTTTATTTCAAATTTTGAAATTTTTTATTTTATGTTATTTATTCATAAATCGTTTCGACGGGTCGTTTTATATCCACTGGCGATCGCTTAATGGTCGTAATCGACCAGGAAAGCTTTCTTGAGAGTCCTCTTTAGCAATTGAATTTATATAGTTTTATGACTATGACATTTATGATTTGACAAATAATGTGTTTGACATTAGTAGTATAAACGTGAACAATAAACGAATTGGCTAATCTAATTTAATGTGTATTTTGTGAATAACAAAAGAAATAATGTCCACAAAACTATAAGTATAAACTATAACTCTGCTAAAATTTCATTCTCCTCCAGCGCAATAGGCTGTAATAGGGGTCCAAAGTTTTCTCTTCACGTATTAATATATAGATAATAAAAAGGCCTTGACGCCTTTGATGAGAGCTTTGCGCTTTGACTACAGGGATATCATCTTTACGGTACGTTGTCAAAGCCCTAATTTTTTCCGGCAACGCGATGCCGGGTCAGTGCTGTGCCCTCAAACAAATGGTTTCGTATTGAGTAGAGCTCGCGATTCTCGGAAGGTCCCTCGGGACGTAAATAGGCCGTTCCCATCCAGACCATGTGGGCCCGTGGCTTAGTAACGTGATACACTAAACGCTGGAACAAAATAAACAGTCGTGTGTGGTTCGCGTTGATTAAGCGGTGTCAAATCTTCTCAATTACGTAGAAGTCGTGAACGGTTTGAAACAACCATTTTTTTTTGTTTATTTGTCTTTTATCGTTCTGTTTTTAAACTCTTTACGATGCCTGTTTTAATCATTTCATTGACTAAAATTGAGCATTTTCTGTTTGAAAATAAAAATTGTTTTAATTAAGTGTAAGCAAATGAGAGAATCAAGATCTAAGTGATTTTATATCTAGTCTCAAAAACTATCCAACCGATTCAGGTTTTTTTTTTACACTGATGCAGCAACTATGCAGTGACAAAGGTTTTATTTAGTTCAGCCGCTTTCAACTTTACAGGTAACGAACGTAACGATAAGGGCATTGTTCATTCGTTTCTATCTGTGATTTTATTATATTATACGTATTACTTCTCAGCGGTGACTGCTGAATCACTAAATTGCCAGTAGTTATACCACCAAGCAGTAACGTGTAAGCATTACTGTGATCCGGTTTGAAGGATATAATGTTGACAACATAACTACATACAGACATTATATTTAAACTCCTAGCAGGTTCTGTTTATTATTATGGGCACGGTGTCGCACTTACCATCAGGGGAATGGTTACGTCAATTTAACTCGTAAAACAGTACTTACAGTTTTACGGTGGTAGAACCACGCAGCTGTTCCCGCTGCTGCATGGGCCGGCTCGAACTGGACAAGTACCATGAGCTTACAGAAAATCGGCGTCAAGTGGAAGTGTTTTTGCTTCCGCGTTTCGTCCGGTAAGTGAGGTGGCCGGTGGCCCATCCCCCTCTTTCAAAAATTCCCCCCCTTAAAGACTGGCAACGCATTTGCATGGTATGTAATGCTGCAAATATCCATGCGGTGACCACTTACCATCAGGTGAGCGTTTGATCGATTGTCTAATGCGTTTAATCCAAAGAATAAGACAGTCCATTAACGGTCACTTTTAGTATCAGATAACACCTGTGTTGCCAATTTCCAAACTTCTCTCACAGTATAAAGCTTTAAGACTTGGGATTTCACGATAGCTTCGTTCCCTTCCCACGGTACAGTTAGTCGGCGCGTGGTCAGGAAGCGTTTATCTGTGGCCTTCATGGTGAGTGGACGCTAATCTGACGGCCGGCTTCCTAGTCCGGTGTCATCGGCGCCGACCAACGCCAACGTTAAACAGGCTAACAACACGTACCGACCTTTTAGTTATGTGCCCCTAGTACAATGGCCAGTATCACGGTCGCTCGCTTTGTCTTTTTTTATTTTTTTATTTAATAACGACAACAAGCAGAACGAACTGCGATCTCTCATTTATGCGGCCCTAGTACACTGTCTACAATCACGGTCGATCTGTGTGTATTTTTTTTAGTAAATGACAAAAAAAAATGTGTTTTCTTGTTATTTTTTTTTTGTGATCGTCAGTCACTCTTGTATAAATCTTGATTAAAGGTATTGTTAAATTTACACGTAAACTTTACGTTCCGCCTGCTATCTAAATTATCGAATGATCAATCTGGATGTAATAAATACGTATAAATAAATAAATGTGTATACAGACCGATGTAAAATGGAAAACGTAAGTAAGATATTAGTTAAATAAAGATTTACGTCAGCTAAACTTTAAAAATGTGGATATGCATTAAAATTCGATATTTGTATTCTTTGTATGTTATTAATTATACGAATAAAAAGGTTTTTAAGAAAGGTTTTATATTTGATTTGATCGAAACTTGAAAATGACTACATTTATACTACTACTCATGCAATAAATAAATAAACAGCAGCAAACAACGAACATGCCATAAAATTTCCATTAGGTATTGCAATTCAGTATTGGCAAATAAGGAAAATTTTTGCAATAGATCAAATGTTTGTCTATTTTATGGTTATCTATAAAGGCAATAACGAAGTACCTGTTTATGCAAATCTCAAGTGTGTAACTTTTAAGACTAAATAACGTTGTCGAAAAACGGAGTCTTAGATGCATAAACATTTTTTTACGATTATGGCACGAAGCAAAATGTTTAATGATTATTGTTGTCGTTTGTTTTATAATTTTGGGTGCCTTTTCTTTTTTTTTCATAGCTCTGCCAAAAGGAAAGGAACAGACAGGCTTTTGATAGATAAAACTGTTAATCCAATCAAGTTTATAATATTATTTTTACAAAAATTAAAAAAATAAATAAATAAAATGTTTTGTTTACGCGAATACTGTACAGTGTTAAAAAAACTAATTTATGTATTTCAATGCGGTTTTTTTTCACTTGTTTTTTTTATTTTGAGATGAATTCACACATTAATGGGAATTCAAAACCGAATTAATATACGTAAATGAAATTTTTTTGTGAATATTTTTCATCAACTGTTATGTAAACTGTTTAAAATTATATTCCACCAGGAAAACGTAAATTACCTTTAACTATCGTTCCATTATTACTCTTATCCAAATGCCAAGGTTGAATGAGAAAGTTTGCGATTACAGTGTTAATTTAAATATGCAATTTCGCGTGTTACAATGCGGCAACAGCAGCGTATTGCCTAAAACGGGCGAATAAAAATACCCACATTTAAAAATGGAATGTTTCCCTCGTATATCGGGATTTAACGTCCGCATCCGGTACAATGTACTGATTAATCGACGCTGTAAAATATTAATAAAATGTTATACAGTTTTATTATACAATACAATGATTAATATATTATTTTTTATACCATAGAGAGAATACTAAAAATGTCCTGATGTGATCTCCTTGACTATGATCGGGAATCGTATTTAATATGAAACAGTATGTATAATTTTTTTTTCTAAACAATTATAATTTAAACAAGAAACGTAAACATACGTCTGTCTCTATTGTGAATAACATAAGTAGTTCTTTATATACGTTTGGGTAATACTAAGGAAAATAAAAGGAAAATCATAAAGTGGTTTTTATACGACTTATTCCCATAGATTGATTTTTATTTTATTAGTTAGGAAAACTACAGCTCTCTACATATTAATAAATATATAAACAGTTGCTTAGTTTATTTCGCTCTTTACTCTAAATATTCCTTAATATATTTTTACGCGCTAAAAACATAAATACGTTCTAAAAACTTCACAATTACAACAGAACAATGCTTTTATCTATATAAATTTAATAGACATACACACTCTTTAGGAACAAGCTATACCATATTTACTAAAGTAGTAATTAGCGACAAATGCACGCACACTCTTGCAAGTACACTCTTGCTCTGCCTCCTGATCTAGTCGTCTAGCTCAACCATTAACTTCCACTAACACAGCTAACAGTACTACTGTTAGCTGTTCTTAAACGTAACTTTTTGATACTTTTACCTCCAAACATTTGTTTTTTTTTCCTTTTAAAACACTGCCCTCATTGTAAAATGGAAATATCTTGTTCACTTTACGCCGATTTGCTGTGAGGTCTAAATTTTAGTATTTGTCCTTAATAGGTATATAACACATTGTGACATGATTAAAAATATTGATTAGATCGTAAGGACATTGACGCATTACCGATGTGAGCAACGCATATAATATATATGCGTGCATATATATGGTGAAGGCTTTTACATAAATTTCACGTAGAGAAATGCCCAGATCCGGAACAATTGTCTGTAGTTCGTACAAATATTTGCCTCGGATTGGAATCGAACCCACGACCCGCGACGCCAGAGCAAATAGCTTAGCAACCACGCCAAACAGATCATCAATTCATATTACTTTATTCTATTGATTCCCGGTTGGAATTCATGACTTTATTAACTTGCCGAGTTTTGTTCACAGCTTCGCTTTACTTGAGCGCACAATTCATGACGCTGTTACTCACGCTGTAGTCTCAAAATCTGTACCCGTGTCTAATCCATAGTAGTTCCCCATACGTGCGACTTATGTTGACGTTGCCTGTTTTTATTTCTTTAAAAAAAAACGTTACCCCTAACATAAGATATATCTTACGTTATAAGGGCATTTTACATACATAAATTATACTCGGACAAACGCCCAGATCTGAAACAAATATTTGTAGTTCGTACAAATATTTCTCCCAGGTGGGAATCGAACCCACGACCTGCGACGCCGAAGCCAAAAGCCTAGCATCCGCGCCAAACGGTCACCAGACTCTTTAAAGACAACCACAGAATAAGTCAATTAATGACAGAGTGAAAATTGTTTGATTCAGTGGCATCGCACGTTCGAATAGCCACCGCCACCTTTCACCCGTGACCGATGTTTTGCGCTAAATAGGCGTTTTCTTCGGCTCATTTGCATCGGCACACTTTCACAACGCGTTGCCTCTAGACCAGACCCTAGTTCTTGTGATGAAGACATTAGATACCGAGTCACTATCGAGGGCAGCCCCACTTGTGGTCAGATTCGAGATCGTCGAATACGATCGATTAGGAAGTGGTGCGACGTATTTGAGCATTAAACGTTTGAATATATTCAGTGTTGAAGGAAGCTTACGTAAGTGTTTGAACGGGACGTCAATTGGATATAAGAGAAGTCGACTTTTATTACTATTTTACGCGTTATGTGCGGCTTTTTATCAGTTAATTTTGATGTTGCTTTAACTTTAATGGGTCTTATACTGATCACTTACCATCTGGTGAGCCGCTTGTTGTTTTATTCCGACTCCATAAAAAAAACATAGAAATTATTGTTATAGAAGAATAAAGGAAAAGATAAAAAATAGATTATATACTTAGATTATACATTCATTTAAGATAATCCTTCTTTTCTTAAAAATCGCCTCCTGCTCAAAGTACTATCCCTTAGAAAAATTGTGGACCGCACAAAGTTTTGTTTCATGTGATGATCAAACCTGCAACTAGTCGTTTAATAGAGGTTAACAACAAACCAACAAACCAACATGCTATAGATGTAGTACCAGTGACCATGGAACTTCTTGAAATCAAAAAGGAAAAGAGCCTATTGTTAAAATTACTCACAGTCGATTTGTAATACATTTTTTTTGCTTGTTAGCTTGTTTTAATTTGCTAAGATGACAAAGGACGAAACGTGACAAAGCTAAGAGTGTAAGGAAAAATTAGTTGTACATTTATTTCTACGTGATTTATTTTTGGGAACATAGTAGGCGGTGTGAACATTCAATACGTTTTTCAAACAATAACTTTGGGAGACCTTTAAATACTTCTTTATTAATAACTCTGTGGAGGTAAGTCAAACGGTTTGTAAGTATTCAAACAGTTAAATCATACAAATTTTAACATTAATTGTACAGTTAATGTGACAAAATAAAGTACATATGATAAAACAAATTAGAACAAATAGAAAACAAGAACTATTTAGATTTATTAGATGAATTCGTCTAATAAACTAATTCGTGTAATTAACTTGAAAAGAAATCAAAAGCAAACTATTTGAAAAGATTAAGATGCTTCGCAATTTATCAATTTTATATCGGTGCGACTTGTTTGGGCGACGAAATATCTGCACGGCAGTGCACATTTGTGGGGCAAAATGAAATATTCTCAATTCATCACACATTAAAAGAGAAATCTCTAGTTATTGTTCTTTAAGTTGCGAGTTTGATCGATGAAACTCGAATTGAATAAAATACATACAAAAGAACGCACAATAGCGTTTTTAATATTAAACGAATCCAACGATTCATATATTACAACAATACCAGAAAAATAACTCATTGCTGTGTCAAACATGGTATTATTCGTTGAATGATAACAAATTGACGTTTTGGCTTGGAAGACGTTTGCGTTAAATGCATTTTTACGAGATTCTAGTGAAGCTTGTGACAAGGACGAATGATACGATAAATATCTCCTTGTTATCCCCGCACAATGTTGTCGCGGGGTTTGATTTAGATTTATCGTCTGTTACAAAACGTAAGGGATTTCCGTTAAGTTTCAACAATTACTGCGGCTTATGTTGTCTGTAGATTTCGCATGAACGTTGTTAGAATATTTCGAAGCACATACTCATATGAACGTAGTCATATATAAGTGATCCATATGTTTTTGATGTTTTGGTTTGAACTCGATCTCAAGATATGATTCATATAACCGAGAAAACGATAAATAGAGGCGTAAGACTTTTATATCTTATGCCGTGCTCTAATTGCTAGACGAAAAGGATCTAAATCCGCATAGAACACCTCCGTAATAGACGTAATAGTAGTAAAAGGTTTATAGTCAATTATTTTGAAAGGCTTACCCACCTGTAACCAAAGTTATTTTGTATATAATAGATATACAAAATAACTTTGAGTTTTCAATCCGTTTACACTGTAACGTCGTTTGAAAAAGTTGTAAAGGCACTTTTAAATAGAGCGATTCGATGAAAAAACCTTTGTTTATAATAAAATTACGTAATTAGGTAGAGTAAAATAACTGACAAAAAACACTCAACAACATTTACCCTTAGCAACTGTGCCAAACAAATCATTATATCCGTACACCATCTATATATATAAATATATGAAATCTTACTCAACATACATTCATTGTACAACGTAATATTATTTTGGACAACATAAAATTTCAATGTACGCTTTTAGTTTTCGTATAGATCATATGGTTTCGTTCTGGTTTTTTTCTATGTCAGTTAAATGCTGGCACAATGCGCGTCCGTGGACCGGTCCCTACCCAGCTGATTTGGACAAAGACACACTGTAACATCTGTTGGAAACCAACTTGTAGCTGCATGTGAGGAACCAGTAGTAGGGTATTTGTGTTATTGAAAAGGGTGGACAATCCAATATTTTAAAGGTGATTAAAATACTTTACCATTTGTAAAAACCTTAGAATATTAAATATTTATTTCAATTGGCTGATGCCAATTGAGATAAATATTTGATGCCGATTTGCCAATATTGAATATTTATTTTAATGAATAAACTTGCTATTAATGGGTTAATACTTCTTATTAAATAATAGATTTATTATGTTATTTAATTACGTTAAGTACAACTTTCGTTGACGTACCAGTATTTACAATGTTAATTGTCATATATATAAAAAAAATCATGTATTCAATTTAAAAATTTTTGTTTCAGTTTGTAATTTAACAAAACATAATAATTTCTTATTACAGTAATTGAAATAATAGAAATTTGATGGAAAATTTCAGTTTTCTGTCGAAATTTTAAGGTAGATATTTCTATTGTAATATACTATTTAATCGAAACTTTGCTGTTTGTCTTTAATTTAAATACTTCTATTGTAATATAAAGACATATCCAGCATTGACCGTTGGATGTGGTTGAACTAGTCTTGTATAATAGCACGCCATGCGTCTCCCGCGTATTTATAAACCGACACGTGGCGACCCTCCAAGGACCGCCGATTCGCACGCAAAGCGACTCTAAAACAATACTCGCTCCGTCTTTCAAGAATGACTTTGGAATCACGTGTTTTCTTCGAGCTTTCGACCGTTGCGAAGTATCGTGGTAGGAATCTTTGCAGTCTGCATGGGGTGACATCACACATACTGCCATACAATCTAGTTACATTACTTTCTAAAATAAAAAGTTGACGAATGCGGTTTCACTGTTTGGCAGTTAAATTTAAATTCTTAAAATTTGTAGAACGACTGACCTAATAGTTTAAAATTGTCACAATTTTTTTGCGAATCGTTAGAACCTGACAAACTGACCATCGAACATTAATCTTCTAATTAGACATAAAGGCATTTATTTCGACACTTCACAATCTACAATTAAAGCAATGAAATAAAAATAAAAAATTACATTAAACAAAATAAAAATTAGGGTATAACTATATATTTTTTTTTGTAACTAAATTATGGTGTTGAGGCGCCGGAGGGGACCGCCTCAACATAGGCCGCGGGACCGTGGCTAATCGAATTTCTAACTGAAATTCTAATGTTATTGTACCCAGAGGCGGCTCTACTTAGGGGCTCGGCTGCGGTACTTTCAATACATACCTATTCCATTTGCTATACTACTATATACCGCATGCTTACTAGGGGGCGCTAGGGTAGTGATTACACACGGGTCCTACATGGGCTAGACGCCTGAAAATAAAAATGATTCTTATATCCACTGTAACACTTAAGACATACTGAGCTAACAAGGTAACTTCCATTAACTGTAGAACATTGAATATCATAATAAAGGTGACTTATGAATTAAGGTTTTACTGTATAAATATATTTACACTCTTAGGCAAACCAAACAAGTACGAGTAAATAACAAGCTATTTTATATTGTAACTGTGTTGCAGTGTCCATTACCAGTTATTCTAGTAATGATCTCAGTAATTACTAAGTATTACTAAGCTCCAATTCAAAGGGCAATAACTATACCGTAATTACTGGACACACAGACAGTTAGACAGTCAAAATCGTATTAAAAGTTAAAATATCGGACATATTAAAGAATAGTTTGCAAACCCCAACTTTCCCAGGCTTTCCCAGAACAGGTTAAAGAAATAAAAATCATTTATGACAACTGTTTATTATTACTACATTCGAAACAACTTCATAAATTTTATCATAATGTCACTGAATAAGAAAGGATAGCGAGAACATAAATAACTTAGTCCTCACAGCGTTGCTTTCGAAGACAAATTGAAGAAAGACGCAACCGGCTGACGTGTGATATGAAGATATTAAGACGTTTTTGTGTTCCGGTGAATAATTTCAACCGAGCACCGGCCCTTTAAACCTGGGCGTAAGTCACACAGCAAATCAATCAACGTCCGACCAAACAGGTCCGGCGAATTATCAATCCGACAGCCATTCGTGCGCGCGTAAGCGCGAATTCATGAATAACAAACGGGCATTCATAGATATGATTTATATTGCGAGCGGTCAGCTGGTAATCCAACAAGTGCTGCGTTACGCACGGTGACAATGCTATAATGGTGTTGCGGGACAATTTTAAAAATGTCCCGAATGCACTGTTGTGCGCATGGCGATTAAAAGCTTTTTGAATACAGGAGGAATGTGTACAGAAAAGTAAATTGCAATAATGTTTTATAAATACGGAAGAATGCTGTGACGTGTCGTCGTACGTTACCAAGAATTCTGCTTCAATACTGTTTCCCGCCGGGTTGAATAAAAATAGAGAAAACTATTTATCTAAAAAAATGCATTGAATTTGATATGTTTGTCAACCTACTTTGGCATCTAATGGCAGATTTTACCCGTAATAATATGTTGGGAGCAGTTTTAATTTGAGATTTTAAGCGTAACCTATTTATCTAATAAAGAAATATAATAACGAATCTTTTTAAGAAATAATGTTTTATCTTGGGTTAATAGATTAGAAAGGAAAGAAGGACATTCCAATATCTACCTGAAGTTTGAAAAAATCTAATCTGAGGTGTTTTTCTTAATTTTTTCCAAACATGTATGTGAAATAGAACTTGAAATGTTTGACTGCAAAATTATCTCCACGCCCCGTGAAATAATGTGTTGAACTGTGCAGTCGCTTTTTACAATCCTTATTTTTCTTTTAAGGTTTTAATAAAAGTAATGAAAAATAAATAAGTAAATAAAATGTCCGTAAAACTTATGGCTATACTACGTTCTAGTGGAACAATCGCAGCATATCAATTTACCCAACCTTGGTGTTTCGTAACAACTGTCGAGACGAATTGTCATTGCGCGTTTTTATCTACGATATAAAAATTACGCTAAAACGAATCGTTGCTATACGATAACGTAAAGTTTTACGCTTCATACGTTAAAACTGTTATATTGCTCAAGAGCTTGGGAAACAATTCTGCATTGTATTACGAAATTCGTTATTAGGAAATGATAGAAAATTTTTCGGTAAATTATTCTGCATATTTAATTGTGAAACTTTAGAATTAATTTAACCAAGTAAATTTTGTTTATCTAAAATAAAGTTTAACTACGAAAAGTGGTAAGACTAGTGCGTTCTACGGACAAACAGAAATGTACCAGAGAGACTATTTTTTATGAGAGTAGTCACTAGGCTAAAATATACCATGTTAAAACCTCTGGGTGACGAGGCCATTGCACAATAAAGTTGTTTTAAACTGTTGAAGTTAAAAAGAAGTTCTAAACTTCTGTGTGGCAAAGTGCAATCTCGTCACTATACTTTAGGAAAACCGATTGAGTTTGTCACCATATTATAAAAAATACTTAATCCCGCATATATTCTAAGATTTTTATACAATTAAATGAAGCGGTACCACGTAACATGAACTCAACAAGAATCCTACAAAAAATCATCTTGTTTTCAAGTTCCATAATGTAATGGGAAGCGTGATAAAATTCCCCGTGTCATATGTGCTTTTGATAATTGTGATTTGTGATGAGACAGGTTCTCATCATGACAGCAAACAGACGAGAAAGAGCGCATCGTGCATAGCTGTTGTAGCAAAGATACAAAAGTGCCGGGTATAGTGGAAACGTTTATGCTTTAAGTGAGGTATCCGAAGGCCCGAACTTTTCGTGTCTGATATATTGTCAATCAGTACCATCGGCCTATATGATTTTTTTTAAATCTATTTTTATTTAGGGGCTTTTATCAGGGACATGTCAGCCCCATCGTGCCCTTTTACATTAAATAATAAAACACAACACACAATATAATGCTTACATATTAGGGGAACTCTATACCAGCGAATCATTCATAAAGGATAGTATTTAAATTACAAAGCTTGCTAGCAATTTCTGAAAATGTGGCAGATTGGATTATACCTATATCTAGGCTATTTATACCAAATTCCTTTATAAACGACTTTCGTGCATCTTTGTTTCTGGTACACTCCTCTCCCTATATGATATTGTGGGTATTATCCAATTTTACAAGATCATTCGTCATCGAATAAATCACTTGCACATCTAACATTTTTTTTAAAATTATCTCTCACTCCGCATAAAGCTTTCGCCGTGTCTTTTTGAACTCACTCAAACAGAATTGGCACAGGACACAGCCTACACGCTAATGGTAACGTGTCGAGTATATATCTCACGAGGTAAGTGGAAGTAAATGAGCTAGCGTCACCATATCGGTGTCGTCCGTTAACCGTGGCATTCCGTCGTAATGACCTTGTGGTGACCACAAAATTACATTCGGAGCCCCAGTTTCGGAGGATTGTAACGGTCCTTAATAATACAATAATGGAAGTAGTTTGGTATAGTGCCACTTAAGTGAAGAAAGCGATCACCGGTAGCTATGAACTAACTTTGCCGTGAAGGAACTTGGAGCAAAAAAAAATCGAGACATGTCATTAGGGCATCGTCCTCATTTCCCGATGATACAAAGATAGTACAAGTTGTTGACAATATATTGACTAATTACTTTCTAAATATATAGATAATTTGTATAATTATCGTAATAATAAGGTTTGAGAAGTTTTGTATATTGGGAAACTGGTTTCAAAATTGTGACCGCGCTGGCAGACGAGGGTGAATATGCAAAATTCCTAAATTTATTTTCTATTTAGTTTTACTCCACACTTTAATTAAAATCAACACTAATTTGTTCTGCTACCTACTAGCCTCGGCATTTCATTGTTAGGATACAATTGGGTTGGTTGACCTTGTAGTTTATGATATTATGTAAAAATAACCACTATTAATTCGACGTATTCTTAATATTTTGTTTATTAAAATTCGTATAAAGAAATCGTTTGTTTTATGAAAATTAAAGTGCGCATGACCCGACGAGGTATCGGTTCGTCACCACGTTTTATTGCAATCAAACTTTTGGACAAATCGACCAAATCCAATAACTCTTACACAGTTTTTCCAAAAACTAAAGATTATATGGTCGATTGACGAAGATACGCTACATTAATATATGATCAGGTCATATCTATAAAAATTTTACTGTCATTTTTGAAACGAAATACGGATGGTAATCAATGATAAGTTTTATAATTCTTTCAGTCCGTTATTTGGAAATCAGTGGGTGCTCCCAAGTTTTTTTTCAATTAGTTCTTGAGGAGTTTAAGGAAGATTTCATGCTGACAATATATACAAAAATTTGTATATATTTTTATTAATAAGTAAAAATATAAAGACTGCTATAGACGTCATTTACGTCAACGTGTTAAAAGGGGTAATCTTGTATTATTTTTTATTACAAAAAAGCAAGGACCATGGTTTTTATATCTATTGCTGTTTTTAACGGACACAAAGAAATAGATATAAGGACGAATGTTATTTTTTATTTTCCTCATAAAAATAATTATTCGTATTCTTTTTTGTTACAAAACAATCAGCAATGATTATTGAGAGGCTTAAACCAAAGAAAAACCCCAATGCTAGCGTAGCTTATGTTATTTGAAAATAATATATTTAATAGTTAAACCTAAACGAATTATTTAATGGTTAACATATACACATGTGGTTTGATTTAAAAACATGTTATATAATTAGTAATATTTAATTCATTCTAAAACAGCCTTTTTTTAATCCGCCGTGATATAATATTAATTATTATTTCATGATTATAACAATTAAATGATAATCACATAGAACGGTTTTCATTTTGTTTGTGTCAGTGAAAAACAAATTCCTTCCTGAATTGTCAAAGTTGACAATAAAAGACTTTAAGTCACAAACAAATTGTGTATTTTTAAATAGGGTTTCTAGGGATTTTGAAATCCAGGACCGCAAAACTTAATAAACAAGTTTTTTTTTTATGGATTAGGCTGACAAACGAGCAAGCGGCTCACCTGATGGTATGTGGCCACCACCGCCCGTCGCGCCCACCGCGTTGTCAGCCTTTAAGGGGGAGTGAAAGGGGGAGGGAGGAAAA
>DWHO01000833.1:0-17637 GCA_018247575.1 Eurytides lysithous rurik
ACTTTTCAGGCAATCGGGTGATCAGCCCGTAATGCCCTAATCCAACTAAGAAACAACAACACAAAGTCATTGCCCTCGGCGGGATTCGAACCCACGACCCCCGTTTTGTAAAGCGCGAGCCTATACCACTAGGCCACGGAGGCAGTCGATTATATTGATGTTATTTAAGTTTATACATCACAAGAATGATAGCAAAAGATAGTTTTCGCTGCTGCTAAACAGGCGGGCTCAACCGGATAAGTACCACGACCTAACAGAATATCGGCGTAAAGTGGGAGTATCAGTGCTTGTGCATTTCGTCCGGTGGTTCTTCCTTTCTCAGCCTCTCCTTCCCTTTCTTGCCTTCCTTCCCTGCCAAACAATCCCAACTTAAAAGCGGACAACGCATTTGCATAGCGTGCAACGTTGAATGTCCACGGGCAGCGTTTGTTACTTTCCACCAGATGAGATGAGCTGCTTGCTCGTTTCCCCATCTCATCTAATCCATATAAAAAAAGTAATGACCAGAGAGTTCAATTCTCTGGCCATTTTGAAGTTCACAGTTGTATGAAACAAATTAAAAGTCGTAGATCATTGTTGCCAAGAGCTATGTTGAGAGAAATTTACGCTCAGCTTCCATTTACCTTTGGCGGCGACTCTCGTGTACAACTGAATCGCTTTGGAGCACGAACTGGTCACGGTGACGCCGGTCCAGTAGCGGTAGGCGAGCGCCATCTGCGCGTAGTCGCTGCCTCCTATCATGCCGAACGTGTAGTGGACCAAGGCGCGTGCTTGAGAGATGTTCACTCCAAGGCCCGTGGCATATAAGAAGCCCATTCCCTGTGCAAATTAGCCAATTCTATATTAAAGTCTACAAGAGCGCACAATATTTATTCATTTATTTTCTTATTTACTCTTTATTGCAAAACCTAAAAGAAATTACAATTGGCGGACTTAATGCAGTTAGGCATTGTCTAAAAGTCAATCACTCTCAAATACTCTTTCGTTACGGATTATTGACTTTACAGATGGTCATAATATTGAGCGGGAATGCAGAACATTGTCAATAAGGAGTAATATGCTTGCCCGCAGGTTTGCCCAATGTTTATACGAAGTTAAAATAAGACTTTTAAAGTTACTGTCAGTCATTCTACTCGGGCGATTTGTGAGTTAGCTATACACAGCATTCGTATAACGCCCTGCGTGTTTTGTATAACAACGCCTTTAGGATACTGTTGGCACGGCCGCGTTTCTGTAGTGCATCTTATATGTTCGCGGAGAAAAGAACAAATGATTTCTTTGGAATAATTCGCAAAAAACTTCTTCCTCAATGCTGTTCAGATTTCGGGGCAGTGCCAATAGTATGGATTGGAATATGGATTGTCCAATACAGAAATTCTGGATACGACGATTGATTGGAGTCATAAAGTAGTATTAGTATGTAATACTATTTATTGTAATCAAATAATTTTGCTTGTAAGTTTGTTAAGTTAAGTTGTAAGTATTCAATTTTGTATTTAATACTTACAACTTGACAAACTTACAAGCAATATTGTTTCAATTCTAATTAATTCTTATGTGTTTTGTTCAGTATACCATTTTTTTTTAATTCATTATTAATATTGATATAAAGAAATATTATTATTATTATTGAAGAATTTATATGACTTGCTATTCATTCAACATACATTTATAAACACCATGATACTTTGTATCATGACCAGTTTTCATACTATTTTGGATTATATCAATAGAATATATTAACTCAATCAGGGAAGTAATCTAACAGGCAAGTAGAAATATTATAGCAACTGCATAACAATTTCATGGTCATCTCCCAATACTATGACACACAAAATTATGGTCAGTCTTATAGTTGACTTGCCACATATACATAGGAGATTTTCTATTATTTGAGGGATACTTACAGCATGAGCATCAGCATTTCCTTCATTAGCCAAAGCTTCGAAGATTTTTTTAGCTTTTTCCACATCTAACTCCACTCCCTCCCCAAAAATATATGACCAAGCGAGCCTAATCTTAGCTGGGTTGTAGCCACGTTCAGCTGCAAGCCTAACTTTCATCATCGCGCCTTGAAGATCAGCTGGCCGCCGTTCCAACTTTGCTACTGCAGCCTCATACATGTTTTCGGCTATAATTTGGAAACAATATTCATCAGATCTCAAAAAATGGGAGTCATTGTCATAAACTGTTGTGTATCATATTATAAATAAATTAATAATATCTATCCTCCATTTGTTGTATATACATACAATTAACATTATATAAATATCTATCCTATTTTATAGGTATTTAGTTTTAATACAAAACTAATGGGCATTGTAAACATAAATACTATAATAGTAAATTGATAACACTTAAAAAAACTATATGCAAAATTATATAGATGATGATAAAATCTATAAACAAAAAATTCTAACATTATACATACTAATTCTCATTTAATTTGTACTTGGAGGACATGTTGAACATCTATGTGATTACAATTACATTAAACTACTTCAGAACAGTTTGTCTTTCTAATGAATGAAGCTATATTACATAAAAAATCATCTTCTTACCTTAGTCTATAGGCATAAAATGTTAAAAGCTTTTTACAGAACTATGCATGCTTTATTATCATATAAAACAAATTTACTTATTAATGCAAATTTATGAAATTCTACAAAATTCACTCTTATGTAATAACATAAAATAGCAATAATCACCTTCTTTCATACCTCGGTCAGGCTTTTCAGTATCTTGTAAACTTACAAACATTTTCTGTAAATTTCAATAAAAATATTATGAGAAGTGTAATTCCAATAAACAATAAATAAAACATTTAAACGCTCAAATATATATATACTTTAAGCATATCAGCTTCTTTTTTGTTCATTTCCGTATCCTGATTGTACATTGTATGTTTATTTAATAATTCGGCCAGTTGCTTAAAAATGTCTGTAAAGAAAATATATTATTAATCTTACAATATACACACAAAAGTATATTACTAACATATTTGTTCTTAATATTTAAACTGTTATGAAAAATATTATTTTAGGATGTTAATCAAGTCAGTATAAAATCTAATTCTCATAAAAATTGATAAATAAAACTCTATTTTAAATACAGATCTTAAAATTTCTGAAATGGAAAAATTATGTTTATTGAAATATTTGACACTATATAGCTTAATTTAAATTAAAGATCAAAAATTATAACTAATTCTTCTATTAATGTGAAAACTATGTTTTATACAACAAAATTATTTAACAAATTTTAAGTGTCTTACTTTCAATATAAACTCACAGTTTCGAATGAATGTTCTTATGGTGATGTGCATTCTATTAAATGTATAAAATGCAACAAAATACAATAAAATCTTTAGAATATTTTATTCTTATGATTTCATTTTATGGGAACAAAAATCATTTGAACTAGAACATTTACACCCTAAAATAAAACTAATTTTATGCACTGTTTAATATAATAAGCCAGTGAAAAAAAATCTTCATAATAAAAAAAATACATATTAAATTTATTTCTGAGAAAGTAGAGCAAGATCAACATATTAGTATTTATAACATAGCTGAAGAAATGGATATTGACCACAACCCATTTGAACAAATTTAACATTTTCCCTAACCTTATACACTAAAATTCGTAATTGTAACACTTTACACTCTTTAAGCTCTGCGTAATGCAGAGACAACTTAAAAAGTATCAGATAATTGCCAGATATTATACCACCAAGCAGTGGAACACCATAGTTCAATGACTTGTATGTAGGATATTATATTGTATCATTAAACATGGTAACCATATTTTAAAAGGGTAAATGTTGAGTTTCTTGCAGACTCTTCTCAGCAGAACTGCATTCCAAGCTGGCTTCCTCACAAATAAAATGTCTAAATAATGATTTAAAAGTACTTGTAGCCTATTCAAATAAATATAATATGATTTGTATTGTTAGTTCAACACATACAAGTGACAGCATACTCTTGTGAACAAACAAATGCTTATGACATATACCTTTTTCTTCCTTTTTCATTCCTTTTTCTTTGAAATTCTCTTCTTTTGAATCTTCACTTTCCTTATTCTTATCAAGATTATTTTTTGTAATATCAGCAGCATTCTGTGGAGCTTCCATTTCTTTTTGCACTGCATCCGTAAGTTTTTCAATAAATTCCGTACTAACTTTTGAATTTGGATCTAGCTTTACTGAATTACCGGAATCATCGTCACTTATTTTCTCTTTATCTTTACGACTTTCTGGGCCTAATAACTCAGCCATAGAAAGAGCGACGCAAAAGTAAATAACACACCAGTGCAATCGAGTCATTATAACAATAAATTTTGTTTCTGTTCTAAAATAACTAACTTACGTGTCCTTACGGAATATTATAAAATAAACTGAAACCATCTAAGTTAAGCATAACTTTGAAGTTGGTGAAATACGACCATTCAACTGCACACACGTGTACTATTAAACTAAATATCACGATTTACATTGTTTCGTACTTATTAATAAATGAATATATGTATTTAATTTCCAAAATTCTAAATATGTTACTGAAACTACTGTCAATAGTGACAATTGAATAATCACTAAACAGATAATTTTTTATCTATACGCTAATGTATTTTTCGTGGGCCAATAAAAAAACTGCACTGAATTGCTGTTAAGCGGTAAGATAAAGTTGAAATTGGCTTGTTTTGATTATCAGTATCGCCAAATGCGCTTAATGTTTGGAAAAATATCAGTCATACGTCTTGAAAGCTATATAGACTCACCAAGAGACATTTCCATGAGATTTTAGTAAAAAAATTGTGGTTCATAATTTATATTTTTTTAGTAATATAAATAAATAGTTTCATATAAATTTAACACAGCTTAATTTAAATTAAATAATGCTTACATTACTACTTGGTGATAAAATAATGTACTAATAATACCATAAGCTGCTTTACCTATGGTGCTGGAGTAGCGTTGCACATGGGCGCATCGGTATTATGGGACATCGGCCGTGGCACTTTCAATATATTTTACCTATTCCAATTTTTACTGCGCGCTTACTACAGGGTGCTAGGGTAAAGGCGGAAACACATTGAAGTGTCATGGCGTGGTGCGACACGCCAGAAGCTAATCGGTACTATACAATTAATATGGTTAGGGACATATTTTCATGTCGTGTCGTGGCGCCGATTGCTCGGCACCGATTGCGCCAGAGCGGTGGTGGGGGTTATGACGCGACACGACACAACAGGCAAATATGTTTCTATACTGGCGCGTGGCTTGTGGCGCGAACATCTAGCGGATATTTTTTAATTTATTATATTTGCAGCAAAATGACTGACGATCTTATTGAACTTGTACGTCAAAGAAAAGTTATATATGACTCAAAGTGTAAAGAGTACAAAGATCATAAGAAAACATCCGAATCAGAAGAAAACATTATGTATGTTTGAACGCTACAAGTGTTCGTTAAGTACTATTTAGAAATAACACTAGAGCATGCCACGACACGACACGTTAGTTTGCACACTCACCGTCACGATACTAAGCGCCACGACACGTCAACGTGTTTCCACCTTAATGATTGCACACAGGTGCTATATGGGCTAAAGATGACTCTGAATTATACCACCACAGGTGGACTCTGTAAAGGGGTCCTACTACTAAGTATATAGTGCCTATGGAAAAATAAAGTAATGAATATGCTTGCGAGTGTATATCAAGTAGGTTTCTGAATGGAACAGACGTAGCAAGAAGTACCGCCCTTGAAAGAAGTATGCCGGTGGGTGTGCGTTGAGCCGTTTGAGGTGTGCAGTGAGAGGAGACATAATAGAGCTGACTCATTTGGTCAATCTGCTTAATTGCTAGTTATCGCTTAACATATTGATGTTAATATCACAACGGTGATAGTTTCACACACTATATATCCCACTGCTCCTAAATGGTCCGGCTCGAACTGTGTAAGTACCAAGATTTCTTTTAGAAAATTGCCTTCTTCCTTTTTCGTTTTTGTCGTAAATATCTATGGGCAGCGGGATCGCTTACCATCAGAGAAATCGTTTGCTCGTTTGTCTCCTACTCCATAAAGAAAAATAATAGATTTTTTTTCTATGGATATTAATAAACTATGGTGTATACTTTTTACTTAAATTATTTTGTTTGAAAGAAGAAAACCTATGTAATATTTTTTTAAATTGACCTCTGTATATTCATTTTGACTTTGACGTTTCGGTATATAGAAGATATTTTAACTTTGACAGTTAAATGACGTTAAATAATAAAAAATATTGTTACGTCCCGACTAATTTCTAATAGAAACAAAAAAAAAATTGGAGGTTTTATGTTTTATTATTTTATAATCCTGAGAATATAATGATTTTAAAATAAGACATAAATTTTTCTTTCAAGTGTAATCGTAATTTTATGTTGTGTGCAATTTGACAAAATGTTTCGAGTGCCGGTTTCAAAAAGAATAAGAGTTATGAACAAAATAAACAGAAAACTAACGTCTAGCAGCTACATTAGAAATTCGTTTATTGAATACTTTATTAAAAGTCATCAACATAACTATATAAAATCGAGTTCAGTAATACCCTTATGTGACCCTACTGTACCTTTTGTTAATGCCGGCATGAATCAGGTAATTCGAAACGTTAATATTTTAAAACATTTATAATTTCATGAAAATGCTGCTATTAAGACTATAAAATCTGTGAAAATATTGCCTATTGCTGGGCCCTAGGGCATTCTGCATATTAAAGGTATTAGGGCATATATAATATAAAATGTGAGCACTGTTCATGTATCTGTTAAATAATATATTTAATAGGAATTGCAGTTTGCCTTAATATATGTCTAAAACATTTATATTTATGAAACATAAATGACATTATTTGAATCAATTTTTTAAGCGTTGTTAATTTTTTTTAATGGGTTAGGCTGACAAAAGCAGCTCACCTGATGGTAAGTGCTCACTGCTGCCCTTGGACATTTGTAACATTACAGAACTTGCCAGCCTTTAAGGGGGAGATTTTTTGAGAGAGGGCCGGAGGAGAAGAGTGGTTGGAGGCTGAGGTAGGAGAAAGGTGAGAGAAAGAGGGTGTCTCACCAGATGAAACACAAAAGCACAAACATTTCCACTTCATGCTGATTTTGTGTGAGATCACGGTACTTATCTGGTATGAGATGGCTCATTCAGCAATAGAAGCAGCTGCATGGCTCTATCACTAAAAACTATAAACATGTTATAATTTATTGTCCCTTTATTATTTTTAAACATTACCTTTTCAGTTCAAAGGCATATTCTTAGGTTCCATAGAGGCTCCATGTGGAAGGGCAGTAAACTCTCAGAAATGTGTTCGTGTTGGTGGCAAACATAATGACCTAGATGTAGTTGGAAAGGATGGTCAGCATCATACATTTTTTGAAATGCTTGGCAACTGGTCCTTTGGAGACTACTATAAGGTAAAAATAGATTGTACCATAACTAATATCCTGTATAGGTTTTGTGTTGATACTTTTTTCTATACAGAAAAATAATTATTACAACTTTTTTTATTGTATGTGTGGGCTTTTCCTACTTGAGCTTTCATAAATACTTACACAACAATATACTAACACACACGCAAGCATTCATGCATGCATACACACGCATGCATGCACGCAACGCATGCACCATAAGCCGTACCACTAGACTATCTACTGACGGTTTGACTGTTTTCTTCCTATTAATATGCTATTGTTATGTTGAGTACAATACAATTATAGAAGGAGAGAAGTATTATTATATATTTATATTGTGTGTTTTGGAACAATAAACTACTGTGTTCACTTAAGTTTTGAACTTATTTATGTATCTACACCACAACCACTATGCCTACATATGTATATTATAATTATATAATTTCTCTTACTCTTAACTGTTACATGTTAATGGATAATATAGAAATTTAAGGCATTCAATAAAATATTTTTCTAGAAAGAAGCTTGCCATATGGCCTGGGACCTACTTCTAGGTCCTTTCCGACTGAAACCAGAAGACTTGCTAGTGACTTACTTTGGAGGAGATATTACAATTGGCTTACAAGAAGATAGGGAGTGTAGGGATATTTGGAAATCCCTAGGGTCAGTATATATATTTTTTTCTCTTTTAAGCATCAATATTTTTATCCAACTGTATGAAACTTGTAATAAAAAGATAAACAAAATATGATTTATGTATGATATTTAAATTTAACAAAATTTTGCATATATTTTTTGATAAATTATATTTTTAAAATTAATATAATTCTTACTAATCTTATAATTCAAATTATTGCATAAAAGGAGGAATAACCATATTTGGTTATTCGTCCTTTTATGCAACAACATAGATTTGGATTAGTAGAATTTTTGGCATTTGTGTTACTTGTGGGATGGAGAGTTAATGACATATCCAAATTTTTTTTAGTAAAAATGTCAGAAAATGGAATTGTCTTAAAATTTTAATTAAAGTGATCAAAACTACAGGCATATCCTAATAAGTTGTTAATGAAAAATTTATATATCTATTGCCTAAATTAGGAAGTCTTAGAATTGCCATAAAAGTTAATTAGAACATTATATCAATTAATAAACCCACATATCAATTAATTAATTATAAAGAGATGTAAATAATAGTAAATACGGTCTTAAGGAATTTTTATTTATTATTTTAAAAAATAACAATAATATACCATATAACTTTGATACAAGATAAATTGTTTTAATCATGAGTCTTATGTAAAACTTTATTACTTTGTTTCAGAGTACCAGAAAGCCATCTACAGGCCAGAGGAGTGTCAGACAACTTTTGGGAAATGGGTGCCACTGGACCCTGTGGAGTATGCACTGAATTGCATTACATAGGCCCAGATGGTAGTCTCACTGAGATATGGAATCTAGTGTTTATTGATTGCATCAGGTCAGTTTTATTACTACCAAATTATTTAACACTCTGTCAGTAATTAATTGAATTAATGTGCTCTCCGGTACAAGAGATTGTACATTTGTCATATGTCAATTTAAGCCAAATGGTAAAAATGGTATATGAGATTTGGTATTTACTTACTAGGGAAAAAGCTTAAATTTTTACATAATTAATTTATGTATTAATATAATAATAAAAATAATATCATGGAACATCTCACACATCTGCCATCTGATCCCAAACAAGACAGAGACTGTACTTGGGTAATCAGGGTAATCAGACAACTAATATACATTGTATGTATATATTTTTTAAATATATACTTATATAGATATTAACACTTAGACCCAGAACAAATACCTCTGCTTATCGCACTAATATTTTGTTTTTTCTGGGTGGAAATCGAACCCACAACCTTTGGTTTACAGTCAGAAGCTCTAACCACTACATCAACGGGTTATAGTAATAAGCTTGAGTTTTCTTTTTCCTCTTTTGAGTCAAGTAATCTTGCATATCATCATAATTGTGTTATATAAGGACTCCATGTATTAAGTTAGAATTAATAAAGTATTTTCATAACAAAAGAGATATAATACATAAACTAGTTTTGCATTAATTTTGAGTAGATTCAACTATTGAAACTAAATCAAATTGATTGTCTCCAGAGAGCCCGATGGGTCTGTGAAACGGCTGCCAAGACAACATGTGGATACGGGGATGGGCCTGGAACGAATGGCTGCGTTGCTACAAGGAGTGCCTTCAAATTATGATACGGACTTATTTCGTCCATTACTAGAGTTCATCGAAAGGGTATGTCACGATTGTTTTTATTGAGAATACCTGATTGACTTTTCAATCGTACAATTAAAGTTATGTTCTAAGGTATAACTACTACTATATAAACTAATTAATAATTTGTACAAGTGCATACAATCCAAATTTTAATAGGTTGTTAAGTTGAAATATATAATTTGTTTGATAGAACAGTAAAGGCATCTCCCCCTATGGCGGAAGGTACACTGAGGATGCTGTAGTGGACCAAGCGTACCGGAAACTGGCAGACCATGCGCGAATGATCAGTGTATGCCTAGCGGACGATGTCTTCCCGGCAACTAGGTGAGATTTTGTGAAGAGTTACTAAAAATTATAATTTATTACCTTTACGTGTTATGATTAGAATTTAACAATAGTTTTGTTACATTGAATCAAAAATTAAATATTCAAATAGACCTTTCCAAAAACTTTTAAATCGACTCTCTTCCGCCGTCCGCGTTTCCTCCGATGAGGTGGGCGGTGGCCAATCCCTACAGCTAACCCTGCTTAAGTGAACCAGATTTTATTATAAATAGCCGCGGGTAAAAGCAAATAAATGAGTAACACCTTATATACATGTATGTTCCACTGCCGAACATTACCGCTTCTGTACAGAGATAATAAGATATATTTGCCAGATGAAGTGCACTTTAGTGCGGATTGGCGGACTTAACGTGTCTAATAAATATACTTTTTATCATATGTATGTTTCCTCTCGATTGTATTAATTTAATTCTATCGCTCGGACCCAGCCACTACAGCTAATATAAGATTAACATCTATTTTACCGTTTTCAGTCTAAACCTAAAACAAGTCATGCGAAAATCATTCAAGATGTGCACAGACGTGTTTCAAAACCCCCAACTCCTTAGCCAGTTGTACGCTGAAGTGGCCAGAACGCTCGGGGACACGTACCCTGAGCTGATCACCAAACAAAAGCAAGCCGGTGTCATTATAGAGCACGAGAGAGAGGCCTACGCCAAACTGCGGACTGACTTGTCCAAAAAGTGGAGGGGGCTGATGAAGAAGTACCCCGAAGTTGAAGCTCTATCAGACATAGAGATACCAGGCCTCGCCCTTGGCTATACGGAGTTCAAAGAGGTAGGTCGAGTGATTTCCCATAATACGATGCTCCCATAGAGTATGATTCTCTTCACCCCAAATAATATGCCAATGCTAAAAATCGTGCAGACCCGTTCACACTTTCGCAATGAATGTTAGAAGACGCGTTATTTTTGTGAGACAGAATCATTCGACTGAAGAATAAGTAAGGTATTTAAGGATTCAGGACATGGTAAAATGAAAATTGCCTTAGCTTTCTTTTTCTAGCTGGTAGTACAAAAGGATTTTACACTATGTACTGTTAACTAACTTAACTTTCCAATGCACCCTCTATTGCTGACGCTCTCCTCAGTCCTGACGAGCAATTCTTTGTATTAGCGTGTATATCGCACTTCCATTCTCAAGTCAGTCTCCATTCATCATCCTAATCCGACGGTTGTCTTTAATTGTAATAATTGAAAAATTTAAAAGCCAGGGATGACCCTGAGACTCATAACAGTACGTAAGTTGATTCAACCGTAGTTTTATGGTTGAATGTAGTATCCGCCAGCTGGAAGATATAGTGCAGTGAAAAAGAAGCGAATATAATATATTTCTTTTTATATATATGTCGATGAAAGTATCCATTTTCTCATTTCAGACTATATCTAAATTGAATTCCAGTACAGTGCCTGGAGAGTTGGTGTTCAAATTATACGACACGCACGGCTTCCAAGAAGATGTCATCGAAAGGGTGGCGAAACTAAACAACCTCGGTATAGACAGGTCGGGCTTTTTGAAATTGTTGGCGCGGCACAAATGCAGACACAAGACCGCGTTCAAAGAACAGAGCGCTGACCTGAAGAACCTGAAATTCGACGCAGCGATAGAGAGGCTGATAAAAAGTGGATACAAAAGCACAAACGACTCGCACAAATACGACTATTTCTCATCCAATGATGAGGTCACATTCAAACCGCTCAAATGCGAACTGGTCTCCATATTGAACGAAGACGGCGAATGGATAGACTTTCTGGATCCGTGCGAGGACAGGCCCTACTATATAGTTACGGACGCGACAAACTTCTATTGCGAGGAAGGAGGTCAGATGGCGGACAGCGGTGTCATAAAACTGAGTGACGAGGTGACTATGAGGGTGGACAGTGTGTTCAAAATACGGGACTTTGTTTTCCACAAGGGACATTTCGTTTTAGAGAAATCGAATGGAAAGAAATATGTGAAGTGTCCAAGTGAAGTGATACTGATAATAGATGGCAGTAAAAGGTCGGAAGTGATGAAGAACCATACAGCCGTTCATCTGTTGAACGCTGCGATAAGAAAGGTGTTGCCGAATAGTGTAGTATGTCAAATCGGTTCTCAGGTGACTGACAGAGGATTGGTACTAAACCTATCTGTTTATGGTGAAAAATTATCGGAGAAGGCGATATTGGAAGCCGAGACATTAGTGAGGTATGTGTTTCTTTAACTTCTTCTTAGGGTTAAGGGTTTGTGTTATTCCTTGTGTATTGGCGGATTAAAAGCCACCACGACTTTTATTTTTCACATGTATGAGTTATTCTTTTCCATACTTCTTTCTAAAAAAAAAAAGTAACAGTCTATAAATGTCTTGTAAATGTCCCACTACTGGGCACAGAATCCCACGCAGCCCGCTGCGGTTTGGCGGACATCACATGTCTAAGAAATATATATATATATTTTTTATCGTTTCCTAAATGCAGGTTTGCTCTAGATATTTTCACCGTTGGGTACACGCTGAATCAGCATTTTAAATTGTTAATTACAGATTAAAAAAAATATTAGTGTCGGCACCGGGATTGTATCTCAACCTGACTATATTTCATTAAAAGCCCGGACACTGTAATAACTAATATGTTTTTAAAAATTAAGTCTATTTTAGTTACTGGCACTCTGGTTCCTCTCCCTTAGAGCCTTAGCAGTTTTTAAGAGTTCATCATGTTTGAAGGGCGGCCATAGAAAGTGATACGAAGCTAGAGTGTCGCGAAGTGGACAGCGTGCGTCTTCAGGCCGAGGCGGAGGTGCTGAGGCTGCCGGGGGAGCGCTACCCGGAGAAGGGACTACGCCTTGTGGGCTGCGAGGGCCCTTTGCCCAGCAGGTGAGATCCTCCTCTTTTAGACTGGGGGGTGCTCCTGTGTAAAGGTTATAGTGCACAAGCGTTTGCGCAGACACAGGTGCATTCATTCTTCCTTGACTATTATTTTAGCATTACTAGTAAGCCTCTTAGCAAAACCACCGCAAGATGGCGGCACCAAGAATCCTGGACCGACTCCTTACATGCCCATCCGATGCATGAATCGTCTTACTTATCAGGCAATCGGGTGATCAGCCCGAAATGCCTTAATACAAGTATGTGATAAAAACAAAAAAATCTATGACCACGCGGGATTCGAATCCACAACTTCTGATTTGTAATTTCAGGTGTTACCATATGGGTCTCAATCAGCGAAAGAAATTATTAGGATTTTAAACACTTTATGTATCGGTCTGATGACGTAGAAACACAGTACATGGTGTCATATAGAACCAAACAAATTTCTTCTAGAGGTTATCTCTCAGACATGTCACGTCTCTCCTTACATATCTTGCTGTGAGCATTCCCTTAAGCCACCTCGGCTCGTGGTTGCAAAGTTCACGAGTAGGTGATGATAATAAAAGCTATGGGTCGACGTGTATTCGTAGAGAGCTGTGCTGTGGGACGCACGCGCCCTCCACCGGCTTCCTGCGGCACTTCTGCATCGGTTCAGTGCGAGGAGCCAAGAGCCACACGCCCGCGCTGCACGCGATGGCGGGAATCGCCGCAACGCAGGTGCGTTATACCTCTGGATACCGTCCACCCGTGGCATCGACAGGTTTTGCTCCGTCCATCTGGGAGCATGGCCCGAGGAAAAATGGAAGGTAACGATATCGCTCACTTCCCTCCGGAATCGGCGGGACGACTCGGGCCTGGCTAATACCAGATCATGGTTGCTTTCGAAGGCGGCTACCCAAGGTGCGGTCGAGTGATTAAAGCGCAGGTATACAGTGGACAAGGTTTAGATGTGCTTATATCAATACGTCAGCTATGCAGGGAACTGTGCGGAATAAGGGTGAGGGCATAGTAGTTGTAACTGCTGGAATCTTATCACCATGGCAGACAATTGCTGGAAGAGGTTCGCCGACGAAGAACTTAAACGGAGAGGGCAGTAGTATTGTCTGGCAGCGCCCACTGTTGGTGAGTCTATGACAGTATCATGAAGCCCCTTAAGGGGGAGAATGGGAAACAAATGACAAGGCCACTCCTTGTCATAAAAATTGGTAGGCAGTTGAGAAAGTGCACGTAGGGCCTCAAGGTCAAACCTTGCAGCCTTCTACGATTCGCTCTACATGACCGTGATTTTGGTGGAATCATAGAAAACAGAGGGTCGTACTACAAATTTACGGCAAAAAATGCATTTAATAAAAAAAAATGCAATACATTAATATTCAGCTTAATTTCGTACCTATTTATACGCATTGGCTCGATCACGATGGCAGCATTAATTTAACTATTTTTTGTTTGGATATTGATATGCAGGTGCAATTTTATTTTCTTCACGAAAAAAAAATTGTGCACGAATATTTTTCGAGTGCGCGCTACTTAAATTATGTGCGCACAGCTCAAAGTTAACACTGATCGGGACGAAATTGTATATCCCAATATTATATTATTAATATATAACTATGCGACGTATTTCGAGGAAGGCCTATGATTGAACACAAATTCAAGTGGACTGTTGCTTATGACAGTTTTTTTTTATGCATTAGGCTGACAAACGAGCAAGCGGTTCACCTGATTGTAAGTGACCACCACCGCCCATGGACATTTGCAGCAATATAAAACTCGCAGATGCGTTGTCAGCCTTTAATGGGGAGTGAAAGGGGGAGGGAGGAAAAGTGAGTAGAAGGATGGAGGAGAGAGGGAGCAGAAGAGGGAGGGGGTGGATAAATTGATATCGTGGTAATTACCCGACCTCACAGAAAGTTCAGTAAGTTCTCATAAGTCATAAGTCAAGTTATATTTCGACTACGTTGATACGAAACGACACCCTTAGCTGTAGCCATGCGATATGTTCCACTTATAAATTAAAATATTCTATAATACATTATAAAACATTAATTTACAAACACTAACGATACAAGCGAATGGATTGGTAATCGGAGAACTAATACGCGATATCGATTTTACGGCATACGTATCCATACCAATCGCTACGCCTCTTCCAATGTGTCACCGCACGACTCCTCATGGAGGGCACTAGGAGGTTACATAAATATTGGCGCCTCGCTTTGGACCCCGGTGCCGCCTTTGTCTCGACTATAAAAGAATAACACTCGTTTACGCAGACAATGAAACGTCTACCGACGACCATTCGTCCGAACTATTTGCTGGAATTTCGATCGTGAGATGAAATTGTCACGCACAGACTTGCTAACAAGTCGTTTAAAACTTCTCTTAAATAACAAAACACGTGCACCGAAACAGATTCGTCACAATGAAAAGGCCGAGATCACAGACATATTTGAACAAATCGAACAAATTTTATTGAACCTTGTTTGCTGTTTGATAAACTTGTCGAAATGTGATACGGTCAGATATTCAGACAATCAATTGCAAGTTATTGAACAGACATATGTAGGTGTAACAAATTCTTAGAAACTTCAATAAAACTTTGCGAGCTTAATGTGTGTTATAGATGTTATGACAAATTTTACCCTCACCCTACAGCTAAAGGGGGAAACATTATTTTCCGAAAACAAACTCGCTTCTGGCATACCGGCAAACTTGTTGCCTAACTAACTGACTCATCGAAACATACCGTGGAGATAAAATTAATTATTTTAAATACACCATGACTAAGAACTAACTAATTTTAACCACCCGTACCATCTGGACTCTGAGAATTAACTTATAAAATTTAATACTCCACATAATCATGTCTACATTTTTCTCAATTGGCTATAGCAGTCATCGGAGCCGTACGAGGGGTCGTTAAGACTCTCGCAAGATAGGTTCATAAGTTGCGGGCTTATACCTGCTCCATGTCGACTTTGCGGTTACCGCCTCGCAGATTATCATAGATTAGGTGTCGAATGACATAGTCAAATTATCAATAGAGAGCGGGAGGCTGACATTCAACTCATTTTCACATAATATTTAAGAATATCACATAGATGGAATGAATCTCAAAGGAAATTTATAAAGCTTCCAGTAAGAACAGAATTAATTCAGCCGAGGCCGTGGTTTACATGAAATGAAATAACTTATCAAAATTGCAAAATTAGACCGTTGAATTATAACACTAATAAGTTGGCCCCTCCGTACCGTTTTAGTTAAAGCCCCAATAAATTGTAGAATTTGTGTCTCAGCAATCGCTTAACTTATTCTTAAGTTAATTTCCATTAAATTACGTTCGTGAATTGCTTCTTAATATGAGAGCCAATTTATTATTTCTATTTGTGCACACTTCAAACTAAGTATAATTTTTCCTATCGAACCGAACCAGATAAGTACCACTACCTCACAGAAAATCGGCGAAAACTGGAAGTATTTATGCTTCCGCGTTTCATCTGGTGCGTGAGATGGCCGATGGCCCATCCTCCCACCATCATCTTCCTTTCTCCCGCCCCATTCCTCCTTTTCCGTCCTTACTACCTCCTCTCCAACACCCCTCTCCCTCTATCATCTTACCTCCCTCGCAATCCTCTCCCCACCTTCTTTTAAAATTTTCCCCCTTAAAGGCTGGCAATGCGTTTGCAAATTCTGTTGCAAATGTTCATGGGCGACAACGGTCGCTTACCATCAGGTAAGCCGCTTGCGCGTTTGTCAGCCTGCTCTAATAAAAAAAATTAATGCATTTTATTTTAAATTTTGATTCCGGAAATTTGAAAAACACGGTGCACGGTCAAGGGACAAAATTTCTGTCTAATAAAACGCGATTAAATCCGTAAAAAATAATTTTATTCCAACTCTAAATTAATTAACCGACACAATTACCTATAAAGGTTATCTAGATAATTTGTAGCTTCCGCAAAAATGATCGAAAATTAAAATACAATGGCGCAGTGCAGGTATAAGTTGGCTTTGAGGCTCGATGTCGCATCTTCGTATTAACTTCGCACTTATCTTTGACGATCACAACCCATTAACGAGTTCTAAGAACACGAAAAGTTCGGTAACGCTATCAATATAATAAGAGGAGTCACACATTTCGCCGCGAATCGCTTATGAGCGCTGTTAAAGCGAAGTCACCGATAAACTTAATATCTTTATGTGACGGGTCAGCTGTAAAAAGGCCCGCGTTTGACGTTTGTTGCGCGATTTCGCTGAATTTCGCATCAGGCCCCTGATTGTTATGATTCCGCCTAACCGTTTTGTTGTCTAAACGCCATAAGCATAGCTAAAGTTTTGTTATTTCATTCGGCGATCTCGAGACGAAATCCATTCTTATGTCATGATGGAAAAATTCGGAGAATTTAAATAAAAGTTTAGCCAAATGCCATATCTGGCCTTTCTAACGGAAAAAGAACAAAAAAAAACTTTCTGTTTTTCTTCATAATCTCAGCATTTAATTGTGATCAACATATTTTTGATTGATTTGAATCTTGAACTTACAAAAACCTGAATATCTGAGAAATGACATTTTGAATTTTCTTTATATTTTTATGTTCTCTATCTTCTTCTTCTTTCTCTTGCCCTTATCCCACTAGGTGGGGTCGGCACAACACGTATTTTTCTTCCATACTCCTCTATTAGCTGTCATCTCCTCAGTCACATCTTTCA
>DWHO01000834.1:0-17634 GCA_018247575.1 Eurytides lysithous rurik
ATATATATATATATACATATATATTTAATTTACTTTACTGCATCCCAGAAAGTAGCAGACAATCTGGTTTCACGTATGACGATAAGTATTTTTTACCGCCCCTAGACACCTACAGCGCCATCTACGTGCGTTGTTGCATAACATTAAGAGATTTTTAACCAACAGTTATTATTACTACAGGTGTGATGATGCGACCGGAGGAGGGCAACGTGTACACGAGCGTAGAGCCCACCTTTAGTAGCAACCCCAACGTCTTCTTCCAACGCACTGAGCCGTTGCACGTCGGCATGATGTACTGAGCCTCTGACAAACCAACGTTCCGAAAGAGAACAGTGAGATTTGACAGTGCAACCGCTAGCGGTTAACCGCGACGTTACAAACGCCCCTTGTCAACGCCTTAGTAACCTAAAGATAGGAAATGTGAAAGTTTGTAACTATAGGAGAGGAAAAGATAAGAAATATTGATTGGTTGTAAAGGAAACATCATATAGATGTGGTCATCGTGATCATTAGATTCGACTTTTTAATTTATTCCTATTGTAAAATAGAGATGGGGAAGGCTACATTCCCTATAATATTGTCAACATAGGTATGACAATATAAACTTACATTTAGAGTAATATACAAATGTATTACAGAATGACAATGTTTGATTAAATTTATGTTTGTGATTTTAATTATGTATTCAACCCACCCTGACTAGTTTCAAACTTTCCTGTCATTATAATAGAGCTAAAATAGGTTTAAGACTTAACAACTAAGATTCCTTTGGTGGAAAATTGTAAATAAAATTGAAGACTGTTTTAAGTTGTTTTATTTCTTACTCATACTTTAAAAAATTATACTATAACAAAATGTTTCCAGAAAGGGCACATCACTTAAATAACTTAAAACTGAGTATAGACTCTGCTGCGTTGTGCTTTGAGATTTGTGCGCACACTAGTCATCTTAAGCACATCACTAAGCCATATTTCTTCCTTTCTCATTTCGTTCCAGTGGATAAAAGAGCCAAGAATCCTGAAGCTGCTGTAAGGGACACAATATAGTTTCTGTAAAAATATTAAGGAAACTTCTTACACATTTTGTAACATATATTTATTACAATGCAGTTGTATTTAGCATCAGTATGAAACCTTTCTTATTTACTATATATGTAATCAAATATGGTTATCACCATATTTGATTGTATGTAAATCTAAGGTTAAATGGAGATTGTGTGTCCAATAATAAGCAACACACTCACCCCTACTATTCCTACCCCCTACCCATCTAGCACCACAAAGTACTTTGAACTGCTTGGCTTTGCATCATCCTTGGTACTAAGAGAAATAAAATGATGGTGAAACACAATAATTCATGCACTTTATTTCTCAGTGGTCAAGTAACTACTAATGATGTGGTTATTTCCAACATAGAACGACTCTGCAAGAGTTCTATTGAAATGAATCTTCTCATTTAGTTAATGTTTGGAATATTTGATTATTAATTTATATTATAGAATAAAAAAATTGTATATTTATAAAAGCTGTCTCATCAACTCGTTTTTATGATCACTATTTTTTTATTATCATATAACTACAATGGATTAGACATAATTTAATCTTAAAATGCTTGTTGAAAAAATTTGTAAGCATCACTATTATAAATTGCAAATCAGACCAGACCTAGGGCATGTTTAGTGACCAGATAATATATTAATAGTTTTTATTGATTTTTGACTTTTGACCAATTCATACAGCAGAAATTCTATTAAAGCTGTTACCACACAACCACAAGAAAACTCATTATATGAAAAGTAATACAACTGCACAATACTTACTGTATTAATCCTCTCAAAGTTTATGATTATATCATTAATATCCATAAATGAAAAAAAAATTAAAACTATTTAAATTATTTTAAAAGGATACACAGTGGGTGTGAAAGAACGGAGCAAGTAAAAACTGCTAAGGATGACAATTGTCAGGAACAACGCATTATTGTAGAAGATGGAGAAGGTGGTGGCTTCATAGTCAGCCACTTCATTCTTCTTCCATAGAATCCTAAAATGTCAAAATATGCAAGTTAATTCATTAGTTCCAATATATCTTTAGTATTTAAATAATTTTTGAGTATCAAAAATTATCAGAGGAAAAATTATATATTAAATATACTTCATGCTTGAAAGCCTTAGTATTATTTGAAATATATTTTTATAGCATTTCTTCCTTTTTAAGTTTAATGCAGAAAAAAATTAACTAAACATAATTTTTTTAAATGCTTAGTAAGTTATAAATTTAAGTTTACAATACATAACAAACAACAGCCATATTAAAAAAAATTGTATACTTATAAACATGCTGTACCTAACACATACAACAGAATTTGTTTTAATTCCTTGATATAAGCAAAAAAATTAACTGTTCAATTAAAAAAATTAAACATTTTCAATTTACTTAAAAGTACCTTTCATCTTTTTCCTTTCGGCTCATTTTTTTGTCATCAGCCAACTTCCTTGTCATCTCTCTTGCAACAGCATCCTCTCGGCGTACAGCAACACGGTGCTTCAACTGGAACTTGGTGTTGCGATATGCCAAAGCTAACAACCAAGTACTAGCTGCTGTAATCAATGCAAACCACGCCAGCGAAGGACTCACTTCTAGTGCATGCACCCTCCAAAATAGCCCTGTAATGAACGAAAAAAATTATGTTAACACAAAATAATTAATCATACATGAAAATATTTATATATAAAAAACAAGAATTCTTCAAAAAAATCTTAACTTTCACTTAAGGTAAATATTAAATTATGTATGAAACGTTTACTACTTTAGACAATAAATAATGAATATTTATGCTTACATATGGGAATTGCGGACACAATTAAAGCGTTTCCATAAAATAGAGCTGAAGATTTTGTAGAAACGTTGCGGCTGAAATCTTGCAAAAGTAGTTCTTCCTCCTTTGTGAAAGCTTTATTACCTTTTCCAGACATTATAAAATTTTACTGATAAATTATTATGCTACGACAGAAACAGCTAAGTCGATCACTAAATTAAGAAAGAAGAGAACTAATGAATATACGTGTAACGTTTACCCCCACAGCTGACATGAAGCAGAAAGTCGATGACGTATGACGTTTACGTTACATGTCATTTGACGTTATAATAAACGTAACTACGTGTTAAAAATATGCCAGTGTCGCAGACACAATAGGAACAATGTTAAAGTTTACATAAAAAGAAATATTAACTGTTATTAAAAAAATAACTATGCTGTTAAGACTTGACCGCTTGGTATTTTCAATATTTTTATAGTACTTTAGATTCCCAAAAATAATTTTTATATGTGTTATATTACAACTTTCAGCATTATGTATCAGCCTTTAAGAAGCGATCCACCAAAATGGAATGAAAAACTGATTTTGAAATTTAAATACCGGAAGACCATACTAAATTGTAACAAGATATTCAAAACCTTCTAGGCTTTATCTGTCAAATTGTGAGAGCTTCTAATAGGTTTCTCTCCATCTGCCCTTCGTCACTCTCCACCCAAAAAAGTAATTTAATACCCAAAATCACAGTGTTAGGGACAAGGCCGCGTTTGTTCCCTGCCTGGGAACAAACGCGGAACAAAACTTCACTATCTTATAAAGTTTTCAAAAGCAAAATGTCCTTAAAATACAAGCTCCCACTACATAAAACCTTCTTCCGATCTATTATTTCATACGCTTGTTCTAGATTCGCACATGCCCCCCGATGTCACCTTAATAAATTTCAATTGATGTTAGCGCCGATACCCAGCTTCGAACAGGTCGAGATTTCGCCTGAGTAATGGGGAGATCCCCGAGGCCTCGAAACAACCGGCCAAGAAGTGGCTGCAAATCCATCAATCGAAGTGACACAAAATAAACTCATCCAATCCGTAACTGGTGCAGAGTGACACAAGTGTAACGTAGACCACTTATAATGATTACAAACTCTTGATTATACGCGAACACATCCGACTTATCGAAAACGGTTGTTCAAAAAAGCCTAATTCCATTCCAACCCTCTGATGGTGACAGTAAACTATCAATCAAATTCACACGCATCCAGAAACGTCATCCGCGTAACGGCTTTCTCGATTCGAACCTGGTCAAAGACGGGGCCGAAGGCTATCATGACTGACTGTCGGAGATCCCGACCGTATATACGCATACACAGTAATATACAAAAACTCTAAAGACAGGTCGCTTTCGAGCACGGCGACAAACTCATACCATGTACACTCGATACACCCGGGTACTCGGTCGGCAGACAAACTTATTGTCAATGGCCATCGTGGTTCCGATACGTATCTGGTATACGCAAATGGGCCTTAGCCAACAATTCCCCATTTTTGTTATACACATCCTTGTTTTCATGCGTAATTTTGCAGTTTGTGGGGTTGCAACTCGTGGAAACTTAGCGTTTCTCCAGGTTCAGTGATCTGATGAAGTTTTATAGAACCACATAGGCTGAACGTAAGTCTATATAACATATAAAATATAGCTGCACCTTTAATCACTTTTATTTCAATTAAACCTTAATTTCTCTCTTTCAATCTATAACCTATATCTATGAAATATTTTTCGTATTTATTTCAAATTAAAATATAAGTAAACATTTTTAAAACGACCATACTTTTCATTAAAGATCATAAAAGAAGTGTACTTACAATTAACTCAATAATTAATAAAAAGTAATAATATTTTAACAGAAGTAGATAGCATATATTTGAAATAACGGTCACAAAAATTCTGATTTCGTTTTGGTTGACAGTTGGTTTGTTTTGAATTTTTAACCTTCTTGCATTTTCAAAGATTTATTATTATTCAAGAAACTGATTATAATCATATAAGTAAAAGTGGAAAAGCAAATGTTAAGATGAGCTTTGAATTTTCTATACCTTTGCAAAAAGATGAATTATTGGAGTCCCACGCCGGACAATATCATGTTGAAGATGTTGTTCAACCAAGACTGTTATTATCTAAACTCCAGGGTAAGAGATAAACAAGAAAGAAGTTAATTTAATTACATATTATATTGGTATACTAATTTTATTTTATATCATAGATGCTGCTCGTGCGTATAACTCGGAAGGAGTGGACTTTATCTTGGAGCATTTCGATACTTACTTTTCTATAATAGTGCATGGGACCAAACTTGAATGGAATGTTATTAATAAGGGTAATTGTCTACCTGTTTAAATATCTTAAGGCAAAATTAATGTAAAGAAATTAGATTAATTTTAACATTTCGTCTTAATACATTTGCTTATATTATATTGCAGGATTTGACTATATTCTAAGAGCTGTAAAAACTCTCTGTAGTCAACTGGAAACAATATTTCAAGATAAAGAAATTGAAACTGATGTGCGGAACAAATATCTTAATATTCTTAAAATGATTACATATTTATATTCACAAATTATAAAGACAAAAGACACTAAACTAGCTGCTGATGTAAGTTTTTCAAAAGAAAAGTTATAGTTATAAAATTTTATTTGGATGATATAAATATGTCTTAATCCTTATTAATATTGTAATCATATAAATCTGAAAGTATGTTTGTTGAATTATCTATTTTTACTGTAGCCAGTGTATTGGACCAGTGTGATGTTTGACATAGTTGTAGTTTGTTTGTCATTACTTAGGATAAAGTGTCCTTTGTTGCTACATCTTGAAGCTTATCTTGAATCAAATACCATGTGAGCATAGCTATAGGTATGGGCTGTTGTAAATTGAATTATTACAAAAAAATTTAAAGTTTTTATAAAAGTAAAGGGCAGGTTTAAATTTCCTCTTCCACTACTATGTTATTTGTAGACATAAATAGACTTTGAAAAATTTTTGGATGACAGGCATGCAAATTCTGAACACTATATTCTTATGGAGAGGCAGTTGCTTAGCATCACTAGTCACAAAACAGAATGAGTTTTTTTTTCACTCATTCATGAATTGTAAATATGTGAGTGATAATACAATTCCCTTCCATTTTCCTCACTTATTATAAGATTAAATATTGTTTTGATACAAAGTTAATTTAAAATTATTTTTTTCAAATGGGTTTGTCTTATAATTTCAGAATTCCACTAAATTAACATTAGGAAAGAAAGGGAAGAAAAATAATGATGAGGAGTTTTGTGGTTGGACTGAATCGGATAAGCTGGAGGCTTTAGTGTCATTGCACATGTTACTGCAGCAGCCCCTTTCACGTTTATGGGATCCACCACTTGCAGAAGACAACTTTGTTAAGTAAGCTATTTTTTTTACAAATATTGTAAATTTTAAAGTCTGCATAAACCAACCTGTATGCCCTTTATTCATGCAGAAATGGAGAAATAACATTTGTTGTGGTTTTTGTATAAAAAAAATGTGTACTGATTTTAAGGTAGAAAAAGAAATAAAAGAAAAGAAAGAAAGAAATTCATGCAATAGTTATAAATTCATTCTCTTCAAATATAAATTCATTTTACAAATTTTTGAAATGATCTATCAATTATTTCAATAATGATTTAATAATATTTTTCAATTTTATCTTGTATTAGTTAATTATTTTACACCTTACTTATCAAACATTCATATAGCATATATGTCCCGTTTGGAAAAGTTTCTAAGCAATTGGCTTTGACGTCGCAGGTCGTGGATTCGATTCCCATGTACTACAAATATTTGCAAGAACTCCAGACAATTGTTTTGGATCTTGCCTTTTATATGTTATATAGCATATATTAATATGTATGTATGTATGTTAGCTAAGAGCTGAGTAAAATAACTAATTGAATTACTTGGATCTGTCTTTTCCAGTATGGTGGCTGAACCATGTTATAAGGCATTAGAAGAACCAATTATAAAAACAAAGACTGTTAGAGAGACAGTTTTTCAAATTTTAGGAGTGTTAACGAAGAAATATAACCATGGCACATCATGTCTTATCAAATTGGTTCAGGTATATGAGTATTATAAATGTTATATAATATTGGACTTGCTTTGATTAGCATTAAGACATATTTAGATACAGAGTAAAAAATTAATCTTTTTTTACCTACAGCAAATACTTTTTAGAGATATCAGAGATAACATCTAAAACTATTAATATCTTCTTAATAAAATATTTAATATTGAAAGAACATATTTATTTATAAATATGACAACTTATTATATTATTTATTCATTTAAAAATATAAAATTAAATAAAATTTGAAAGTAACTTGAGTTCATTTAATTTATTATAATTTAATTTACTTAGATCCTACAAATGGCTGAACATGCTGTTTTACCAATATGTGGAGGAGTAGTGCAATTGACTAAAGAATTTGGACTTGGTACCTTTGGTCCTCAAATGGTAATTATTCATAATGTATATTTCTTCTATCTTCTATCTTTGTGAATTTAATTTCTTTAAAAATTAAATCAATTTGCTATAAGGAGTAAAATTAAATACATTTTGAAATGTTAATTTATTATATAATTAAACAGGTGCGTGAAATAGCAGAGGCATTAGCTACTACTGAAGAGGAAGCTGCTGGTGCTGGGACAGAACAAGCAGCTGCTAGAAACTGTGGAGCATTCTTACTGGAACTTACAAAAGAATTGCCCAAGGAAATGACAAATGCTATTGCGACAATACAACCATATTTAGAAAGTGATGAGGTACATTCTTTTAATTGTCTTTGTCTCAATAATCTACCTTGCCATATATTATTTATAAAAAAATAAGGTTTTTTACGCAGTTCACGTGGATCTTTGATTTGAATGACTTTTTATTATTTTGAATTAACCAGACAATTGAATTACAATGTTGAATCTTCAGGGAGTTGAGTAAATTAAATTGTTATGACTTTTTAAATTATTTTATTGATCAATAAATATTTTTTTAAGAACTATTTTACGGTGAGCTGCAATAGATTACGTTTTTAACTTATTTCTGTACATTTTTCAGAGCTACACTTTGCGCATAAGCGTCTTGGGTATGATGTGCGAAGTGTTAAGTGTTGAATTGCGCGGCGAAGAATTAACTGACGAGCAGCGGTCGCAGCGAGACGATTTTCTCGATGACCTCTATGATCATATGCACGACCTATCTGCTTACGTGCGCCATAAGGTATTATGACATTATGCAACTAAAAACATTGTCCTCCTGGGCGAATTACGGTGAAGCTCGCTAATTAACGGTATTATATTGCCCGATGGTTATCCGGGACTTGATCGGCGAGACAATGACACCGCTAAATAGCATCAGCGAGTAGCCAGAAACGATTTTTTACGACCAAGCGACGCATTTGTCATTTGCCATTTGCTTGTCAAGTAAACGGGTGATAAGCCCTGTAATTTCCTTCTTTTATGCACGCAGGGAAAATGCCTATGCGTATTCGCCCTGGCAGGGACTAGGATAGGACGTTAGCCTGGCACCATCAAAGGCGTCTCTATCTCACCGTCTCCCATGTAGCGCCTAAAACCCTCTACTAAGCACGCGATACAAAATGGAATAGGTATAATATATTGAAAATGTCCATGTGCAAAGCACACCCTGCACCATAGGTAAAGCTGCCTCTGGGCACCATCTTAAACTTCCACGATGTTCCATATAGGGCACATGTAGGCGGGGTCACGTGAACACTAGCATCCGGGAATTCGTCAGAGCTGGTCGAGAATGGAGAGATGGAGAATGGAGCAGTCGCTCCGGGTGTAACTTCTTTCGCCTCTATGTAGGAATGCAGAAACACAGAGCGCGCTTTCCACTCGACTTCCTTCCCAGGCCTAGGGGGATAGGAGTTGGAAGGTTGTTTCTGACAACCATGCTTAAAAGTGACTGACCTCACAAACCCCTGCATAGGATGCATAGGAGAGTCGTGTTAACACTCAAATGCAACACTTAATACAATTAAATGTATTGAAACAAAACATGAAATAACTTGGGTTATTTATTACATTAAAATCCAAATAATATTTGTTTGTCTGCCAGGTGCTTCAATTTTGGTCTCGCTTACAAAGAGAAAATAGCGTACCCGTTAGCAGGCAACATTCGGTTTTGGAAAGAGCTATCGGCCGCTTGAGAGACAAGGCAGCTTTAGTAAGGAAAGCAGCAATCCAATTATTGAAGGTTAGCATCTACTATAAAATTTGTTCTCCTTGCCTTAATGTATTTTAATCATGTTAATTGGTTTTAACGGATTGGTAACCACTGCCTATGCTTATATTATATCACTTCTAGTTAAAGCATTAGTACAAAAACCTTTGTAAGGTTACCTTACTTCGTCAAATTAGCTGCCTTATTCAAATATTCAATAAGTTTTTGACTCAACTTCAGTGAAACAAATATGCAATTAGACATTAGTGGTGAAAATCTAAAACAGACCTACGAAAAAAAACAAATCGATTTTTTTATGAAAGTTCTCCAATTTTATATTAAAACTCAACCTATGGTACTCTCAAATTTCAAACGAATATATTGATACCTTATTTAGTATATATAGGTTCCAATAGTAACAGAAATATAATCTAAAATCCTTACATATGTTTACAAATTGTTAAATTAATAATGATTTTGGATTCAACAGCCAGTTAAATATTTTATAGAAAAACATGGTTTTCTCCTTACTGTGTTTAAAATTACAAGCTTTCTCAGCTCAAACTCAGTGAAAGGACACACAGACTTGTTGAATTAGTTAAGAGTCTTGTCAAAATATCTTATTACAGGTATTTTTAGAATGCAATCCATTTTCGGCTCAACTTAAATTAAACATACTAGAAGAGCAACTGGCCACCGAACAGAAAATACTAGACGATCTCCAGAAAAAACTCAATCCAGGGCCGGACCCGGAACTAGTGAAAAAATGGGAGAAGATTGAGAAAGACGTTGTGGCCACTATTAAAGATAAAATGGATACGCTCACGCAAGATGAGCCAGAACTGTCGCAATCGACGTTAGAAAATCTATACGAAGCTATACGCCAAAGCTTGAGAGGGAAAGATTATTACAAAGCCTATTTGATTGTTAAGCATACGGAAAGGCAATATCCGGACGCGAAACTGTTAAGATGCGACATGCCTAAAAGTGAACAGGTATAATCAATTCTATTTTATGTTTTTTGTATTACTCACAGCCTTTGTGCAAATAGCAAAAGCTAATGAAAACCTATGGTTTTCATTAGCTTTTGCTATTTGCACAAGTTGCATCAAAGAAAAACCTTACCAACTTCAATTAAAGGTGCTGAAGATTCAAATGTCCTTTCAAATGTGGTTTGTCCTGTCTTCTTTAATTCAGTACTGTGATGTTTAGATGTTACAATATTTGCTTATTTTTTACAATAATAGTCTTCACTTAGTTGTTTATGATTTATATGAAACTTAGGTTCGAAACAACCTTAGATTCTTATGCATACATAAAAACAAAATTTAATCGTGTTTTAATATATATAATAATAATAAATAATCATAACATAAATAATATTCAATTCGTTTTTTGTCACTCATTCGCAGATCGATTACTTCGTCGCCCTTCTTCGCAACGTCTTTGTGGTTCCAGACAGGAGGCAATCAATATCGCTGACTCAACAGTGCGAGAACGAGTTAGCGCTATACAAAAAAATGGAAGAGAAAGAGGGCATAGTCGCATTTCTTCAAGAGTCGGTGAATTTCTGCAGAATGATATCGGAGGCCGTGCCCCTAGTGAACTCGCTGCTCATGTCGAAACAGGCGGGCGATGTCAGCGAGGCGATCGACTTTTTCACAGCTGCCCACCATTTCAACATCGAATCTGCCAAAGTTGGCGTGGTTAATATGTTGCTCCTTGTGTGGTCGCCCGATCAAGTAAGTGACGTTTATGGAGTGAAGAGACAAACAAGTCAGGCAGGCCACTGTGTCTGAACTAAACGAAAAGTTTCAACCTTTGTATGGACCTGCGCTGCGCCCAGAGATATAAGATGGATCATCTTTATGCTCAGTAAAAAATTTCACTATAAAATAATGCTTGGTGATTGAAAAATGGCAATACAGTGACACCTCCCCCAGCAGACTCTTCAAGAGTCTAAAACACTGTATAATCAAATATTTTTGAATGGATAAATAAAAGCTGGCATGTTAACAACTGAAAAAAATAATTATGTGCTTCTCAGGAAAAACGCGAGGCAGTCGAACGTGCATACAGAGAGATGTATTTGGATTGTGACAGCAAAGCGGAACGCGCCCGCGCCTTTACTATTGCCAAGAATTTAATTACGCTGATGGTGAACGTGGACAGGGGTAGCGCGCTCGCCCTCGAACATCTGGTGGAGAAGTGGGTGGAGAAAGGTGACATTACACCCGCCATTATACAGGTGACAAGTCTGCTGATATTTATGTAGCACAAGAACAAATTCTTTTGTGACAATTAGTCCGGACATATCACAACCTCAAAGATTGGATTTCCGTTTAGAATGAAAATTAATCCAAATAATACAAAACTTAGGTAGCCTAAGCCGCGCACTTTCATGGTAACGTCTTCCATGAAAGCTTCTTCATCATTTGCAACATCTCTAGGTTCGGAGATGTCCTACGCAGACAATGCGTAGCTGCCGACGTTTTGCATAATAAAACTAAAAAAAAAAACCTCGGTTGTAAAATTAATTGAAAAAACCTTGATGATCTTCAAGCAAGCATAGCTAAGAAAACTCGATTACATCAGCTTTCTGACAAAAATAAATAAAAACACATTTTAACACACAATTGTTATACCCTTCGTTTGCGTGGACTTAAAAAATGTGACAGTAACGTTAAATTTCCAGGTGTTTTGGGAGATGTTCCTGAAAAAGATCGACGGGACCACAGACCAGGACAGCTATGCCGCCCTCTCGTTTCTCGTCATGGTGGCCAAGGGGAAGCCCTCGGTGGCTCAGGCAAACCTTGAAGTCATACAAAACCACGGCCTCACGGGCGACTACAACTCTAGAAATTTGAGTGCCCAGATACTTATCTCCTTAGCAAAGAAGAATCAAAGATATCCAGCCGACCATTCCATTTTCAACTCTGTATACGACAGTCTAATGGAGACATTCCACAAGCACAACGATTTCACATCCTTCGCGGCCAACGTTATAGACCTTATCTACGCTATTTGCGATACCCCGGATACTCTTTGTACGAAAATGTTGGCCGAGATGTATAAAAGAATTGAGGACACTATGATCAAAGATAAGGATAATGAAGAGGAAGCAAGTATACCGACCGAGCTTCTGACTAGATTTGTTTTCGTTTTGGGACACATCGCGCTACAGCAACTCATTTATCTCGATATTAGCGTTTACAGCGAACTAAGGAGGCGAAATCAGGTAACGGAGGCGGCCACATTCTTTCTCTTTTTTTAGTTTATTTTTCGAGTTTTAATTTTAGGTAGATTATGGATGTTCATGTTAATAACATGTGGCGGTACTACCATAGAAGCCCAAAAGCCCGGGTTGCCCTACTATGGAGTAAAATTTTGAAAATCTTAACACCAAGGCTTAAACTTAAAAATAAATTATTCGGGAATTATGTGCTAATTATTATTTATAAATTTTACTGTAGTTTTTTTTTGTAACTACTTGTTTGTATGGCATAAAATTAGCCTGCCTATGTCACTCTCCATTCTAAAATCCAGTGATCTCTTACTTTGTTACGTGGCACGTAAAAGAAGAACAGACCGACAAACCCACATTCGCACTTCGAAAACTTTTAAAGATATTAAAAGTTATAATATTTAATTAACTAACATAAATCGTATTTTGCAGTCCAGTTAGCAATTAAATGCTATGTGTATGTGTTCCAGGTGCGCGAAGAAAGAAAGGCAGAGGAAAAGCGTAAAAAGAAAGCGGGTGCTTTCGCGACACCAGCGCGGTGCGGACGTGTTGAGGATTTGCGAAGGCAGACTCTGATGAATGTCAGCAATGCCAGCGCCTCTTCCAGGGGACAACGGTCAGCTAGCGTTGTTTCTAACAAGGCAGCCTCGGTAAGACTTTCTCATCTTTAAGAAAGTGTATGTACTAAAGAGCAATACCCCCAGTTTTATTATGCATAAAAACGGTACAATCCAATCAAACTATATTTATTTGAATAGGCCTGGACAAGCACTTCTGAAACATCATTTTTACATTTTGTTTGTGAGGAAGCTACCACCGGCTTGGTATGCAGTTCTGTTGAGAAGAGACGGCTAGAAACTCACCAGTTGCTCTTTTAATGTTACAATATTTTAAGCCTTAATGCAATGTAAGTTATCCCACAAACAAGTCAATCAATTAAGTTGATCTGCCAGAAACTCCAGAACAGTGTAATAAGCTTTAACATGTTCTTGTTTCCCCACTTTAAAGTAAAAATATAACAAGATATTATACCAAGGCGTTTCACATATGTTTATTAGGACCAACGCCACGATCCATAACAATTGTCCATACAATGTTTTCCAAATCTCCATACAAATATTTGCCTTGAGTGGGAATGGAACCCACGATCTGTGACGCCGAAGCCTACTTGAACTACTGAAATACTTTGCATACGGCTTATCATATGTGGTTTAACATTATGCATTGAAATAATCTTAGGATATATAGGGAATATCATTAGGTAGATAATTGTAATAATTCTCACTCAACGCATACCATTCAGGCCAATACAACGATGACGGAAGAGGAGGTGGGTCTGGAGGGCGCGGTGGCGGACGACGCCGACGCGGAGTACGTGCGTTCGGTGTGCGAGCGGGACGTGGTCGGGCCCGATACGGCGCTGGCTCGCTACACGCCGCTGCTGCGCTGGCTACTGTCCAACCCGACGCGCACCACGGGCCGCCTACAAGCCGCCGCCGCGTTGACTTACACAAGGTAATTGCGACGGGTCAAAGCACTGGCTACGGGCATCCATGAACATCTAGTAGCATACAGCTGAGCGCTGTTTTCAACCTTTCACGTTACAAAGGGGAATATAATAAGTTTATGTGATCTGTATCCGTGTACCTGTCAATAGTATAGTGGATTATCGAACTAATCTTGATTTGGGATGATTTAAAAGGTTAAGGGATCGATAGTTGTAGCAGCAATGGCATATGAAAATCTGATGTTTTTAATTTTAAAGTTATATGTAACGTGTTTATCGTATATGTACGAATATCTACTGTTCGACTTGTTACCGCGCTTACTGTTCACATCTTGCTGCCTGAATCTTAAATGGATGCCTTATGTCTTTTTATCGTGCTAGGTGTTTTATATGGTACCGGTGCGTTCCGTAGTAGATCCCGGAACCTCTCAAAATCCCCACATAACTCTGCCTTCGCCCCAGAAGGCAGTGCATCTTTTGAAGATTTCCCTCTCGTAAAAGAAAGGGTGCTTTATATAAAGCGGCTGGCAATATGCCTGCAATGCCTGTTGTAATTTAGATATCTCTAGGAGTTACCAAGTTACTATAATCATGATTATATATAACAACTCATAATATTACAGGTTTATGCTGGTATCGAGTACAGTGTGCGACGAAGGCCTCCAACTAATGGTCACAGTTCTGAAAAGGTCTAAGAATGTATCCCTAAGAACTAATTTGACGATCGCCTTCGCCGATCTCACGTTGCGTTTCCCCAATCTCACGCAACCTTGGACGCACCATATTTATCACATGTATGTAACCATTATCAGATAACTTTATACTGCTCTCTCGACCAGCGTATACATTACAAAAATGAAAAGAAGATTATGATAATGAACTATTCATTAATATCAATAATATTTATTTCCTTTGATGAATACAAACTTGTTTTAGATTAACTTTAACGGTGAAATTTCAAATTAGAATATTACAAGTGTTAGTTATTTTTCGTATCCTTATTTCAGTTTAAGCGACAAGGAACTAGAGGTGCGTCAATGCGCGGTTAAAATGTTATCTTTCCTTGTTCTCCACGAGATGGTCCGAGTGAAAGGACAAATTGCGGATATGGCGTTATGTTGCGCCGACAAAGATACCAAAGTGGCCGCCATGACAAGGTTATTCTTCAAGCAACTTTCGCAGAAGGGAAATGCCCTATACAATGTGATGCCAGATATTATTTCTCGTCTTAGCGATCCAGAGCTTAATGTTCCCGAAGATCATTACAGAATTATAATGAAGTAAGTATTAATTTGAAAATCATTTATGTGGAATGTTAAAAAAGGGTGTACTGGTGCCTTTAGGCATTCGCTCCCAGTCAACGCATTGTTAAAAATAACTTCTCTGTAGGATAGCTTTGAAACCCAAATCAAATGATAAAAACGCTAATTGTAGTTGGGCTATAATTACTTGTACTTAATATAACCATTTGCGGACGAACACTTTTTCAGTAGACGAAACGAGTCGAATTTTTCCAAAAATGTCGTGTCTCTTACATGATACGATTAGTCATCTTAATGCTACTCTTCTGCTTTTGCTTGGAAAAAACGAAATCTAGCAAAAACATCGACTGTAACCTCTTACTCACAACTCGTCCTGCCATACGAATTGAGTCCGACAGTATCTTTTCGTTCGCGAATGATGTAGATATACGTGTGATAAAGGTAATGAATGACATAGTGGTCGTAACATCAATATAGCCTTTATGAGGAGAGAGGAGGAGAGAGGGGACAAGTGGGGAGGGAGAAACTTAGTATGGAGGCATGAGGGAGAGAAGTAAGAGAGGGAGGAAGAGGAGAGAGGGGGATGGGCCACCGGAAGAAACGCGGAAGCAGATTCGAGCCGGCGCATTCGGCAGCGGGAGCAGCTACATGGTTATTTTCAAGTCCATAATTTAATTTGCAGGTATATCACGTCATTAATACAGAAAGACCGTCAAATGGAAGCGCTCGTGGAAAAGTTGTGTCAGCGATTCAAATTGTCGACGGAAGAACGACAGTGGCGCGATCTCGCATACTGTTTATCCCTTTTCACTTACAATGAACGGTCCTTAAAGAAGCTAATAGAGAATATGGACTGCTATAAAGACAAACTGCACTGTGCAGGCGTAATGGCCTCGTTTACCACGCTTATGAATAACACTTCGAAAATGGCCAAAAACGAAATAAAGGTGTGTTGAATTCAATTTTTGCATGGGATAAATTAATGCATTTATTTATATGCGGTAGAGCACGGTATTACCTTACATCTTTCCTTAGATGGATTGTTTTGTCATAAACAAAAACGACTTTGCAAAATGCACTTACTGCTGAATAGTAGTTATGTAACTGGCCCATTTTAAAAAGCAATTAATTGGCACATCTATTTCAAACTTATGTGTTTTAATTGTAGGGTTTGTATTATGTATAATATTGGTAATAACATTTTCCAATTTTTTCATATAATAAATTATATGGAATAATAAATAAATAATAAATTATATAAAAAAAAGTTGGAATATAACTTATTGTCACCAAGAGCCCCTGAATTGATTAAAATAAAAAATACTTCATTCTTCAATTCTGAAGTAGAACTAGTGACTGTGCACTAAAATAGGATTTGGTGGTATTTGTCCAGTCATTTTGTTTTATTAATTAGGTGGCAAAGGAACAAATGATATCAAAGGATTGCAGTTGTGAATGCGTTTCCGATCTCAACTTTTTAGATAACAAACATTGAGACAACATATCGAATTTAATATTTTGTATTTTTCATACTGATGTTTAGTATACTGAATTACGCACTGAGAATTTTTTTAGGAGATCAAAAACTAACATATCTTGGAAGTTATTTTGTTCAGATATAAATCTGTTCTAAGAAAATATGAACTAAACAAATCCTTATGTAGTATGGAATTTAAGGAAGATCAAGCACCGTATATTATTGCATCTTGAATATGTTATAGGCTTTAGTGACAGAGCTTGGGGATAAGATTGAGGAATGCTTTGCTGTCCGTGACGAAGAAGATGGCGATAAAGAGGCAGAGGGATCTGATAGTGCGGATAAGCGTACTGAAATGCCACCACCACGAACCACTACTAAAAAGACCTCGGCTAGACGTGGAAGAAGAAAGTCCTCTTCCAGCGCTGATGAGGTACTAAATTATATAGTATTTTAACTAACTATATATTTTTTACTTGTACACTTTATTAATTTTTATTAGAGATTAGATTAGACGTGCCCATTTGTAAGTTTTTTTTTTGTTTGTTATATGCATCCTACTCTAGTGGAACAACGTAGGAAAATACAATACTTTGTAGTTGTTCTAAAGAATCATTTTTATTGGTCGCTAACCAGGCAGATTCTTGACGGGAAACAAAAATAAAATCGGAAAAATCGGTCGGTACACCGTCGGTGGGAAATCTAAGCAAGTTGAAATTGCTCCACCCAACATTAATTATTGGTTTCAGCTAAATAATATAGTTCATTTTATTATATTTATAGGTATTATTACATTTATAGATTTTGTTATGTTATTACATTTATAGATATATAGTCGGTTTCGCGAATTTTGGCCTTATTATCCAGTAAAATTGACTTTTGCAGCGTTGCAAAACAGAAACGCGATTTTTTTACAAAAATTACTTAGCATAGTCATATCATCTTATATCTCCGAATCATCATCTTGTGCTGCTTATTGTCACACATTACTTTTAGAGTTTTAAAATGTTTTTTTTTTATGGAATAAAGTGGGCAAACGTGCCAGCAGCTAACCTAATGTAAAGCAATAACC
>DWHO01000835.1:0-17629 GCA_018247575.1 Eurytides lysithous rurik
AGTGCACCTGTGTCTGCGCAAACGCTTGTGCACTATAATATATCCTGCGCACTTGGCTGATCTCTTGTAGATCGGGCGCCGTGGCCGGATTCGGTCGGGAGGACATCATCATCACTTATTCTTAAAAAAAAAACCGTGTGGGCTTTTTATACCCTGAGAGTTCGAGATTCCCTGCAAAATGTTTTAAAAAGTGGTATCCTGACGATTGCTTCACAATCTATACTCTGTAACCTCTCCTCCTATTTACTTTTTCTTGAATGACTCGTATGTGGGATTGACATTATTGTATGAAGACATATTGTAACGGTACTTTAAAAGAGCAACTGTTGAGTTTCTCGACGGTTCTTCTGAGCAGAACTGCATTCCGAGCCGATGATAGCTTTCTCACGAACTGAGATGTAAAAATGACGATTCATAAGTGCTAGTAAAGACCTATTTCAATAAATATATTTTGACTTGATTGAACGTAAAACTGTTTACATTGCTTTATAATTTTAATAAGTATTAAAACCTTACGATTAAAATTCTGATCAGTTTCAGATAGTGATAAAGAGCGATACAATACGCACTGAATTGTTTAGTCATCTTTAAATATAACAATTTTTTTACTTGAAAAATATACTTTACTTAAAAGCTTAGTACAATGGTTTCGCCATAGAAGTCTTTGATGTTATATCGGCTAAAATAATACAATAGTCTTTGGTAATATTTTAGCAGCGTATTTCTACGCAGTAATTTGCCTAATGTTTATGTTAATGATTCGCTTTGGTACGGATATCACCATTAGGTAATGATGTATATTTGAACGTTGATTTATCGACTCATAAATAACTAAATTTGAAGTTCTTTTATGCAAATCACCATATAGAAAAATGTTTTTTATTATGTTGTTAAACAAAGTCACTGTTTGGGTTAATATGCGAAAAAATTTATGATTATTTTCACAATTTATTCTATTTTTATAGTTCTTATAGTATATTTATAGTATATTTTTAATAGTTCTGCTTTGTACATATTTCGATACAAAACAGCGATCATTTACATATACCTAGTCTAGCCATAAGTTCTGTTACAAAGAAAATATCCGATAATTTCTAAAAAATAATTTTATTTTAAAGTTTAATATGTAATTATGTAGAGTGAAGAATATATGTTAACGTACTAAACTAATTATTCAAAGTGTCCCTTAGATTTAACGCACGCTTTTAAACGGTTTAAACGGTCGGGCCATTCATCGATGGGTTTACGAACGGCTTCCACTGGAAACTTGGTCACTGCTGCCTCCAAAGATTTCTTGAGCGACTCAATATTTGGGTGGCGCTTAGAGCAGGCCATGTCCTCTAGCAGACCACAAATTCTAGTCCAAAGGGTTTAAGTCCGGATTAGCCGAAGGCCAATCATCAGCCTTTATGAAGCCTGAAACATTTTGCTCAAGCCAAATTTGGGTAGTGCGTGCCTAATGACCCGGACTGAATCCTGCTTGAATGTCCACACTTCGTATTTAAATGAGGTGTTGTTGAGAGGTTTAAGTACCGCTTCTAACACGGCATCTTGATACACTTTGGCTGAAGTTTTCACTCCTTTTTCGTAAAAATGGAGTTTTGTAACCCCTTGGTAGGAGACACCCCACCAAACCATGACGTATGCTGGACGATGGCCTCGCTGAACTTTGACTACCAGCTCGGAGGCTTCTTTAGAGCTGTGTGCATACACTCGATCATTTTGTTTCTTGTAGTGCTCCTCGTTTGTAAAAATTTTTTCATCGGTAAAGATAATTTTTCTGTGTTTTTTGTCTGCGTGTCGAAGTAACAGCTGTTTTGATCTTTCGACTCTCTTTTGTTTTAGTGTCTGATTTAAGGTATGTCCTGTGTATCTCCGGTAAGCCTCTAGACCTAAGTCTTGTTTGATAATCCGAGAAAGTGTCCTCGGTGGGATTCTCATTTCTCTGGAATGGATTTTCTGCTTCCTTATGGGATTTCGACGAATTCTAGCCTTGACTGCATTAAAGGCCTAGTTTATTCGAATAGACCGCGGTCGACCGGATCTCTCACGGTCATCAACAGACATGGTTTCAATGTACCTTTGGATGGTACGATACACAAACATTCACCCAATCCCTAGTTTTTTCAATGTATTAAAAATGTCGGCTGGCTCATTGCTTACTTTGTACAGTGCAATTACTGCAATCCTATTCTCTTTAGTGCCCCACTACATTTTCAAAACAAATAATTTCTGAACAAAAAACATACAATAATAGCGGGAAAGAAGTATATTTTTTTATCGTGGAAGCTTATGTTCGAAATTCAAATTAATGTTTTTTTTAAATGTATGTAAACAGCCAGTAACAGAATTTATAGCTTGACTAGGTATATAATATAATTTCTGATAGAAACGGAGTCTAACAGTGGGTTGTCACCGATGAAACATTTTTTTATGGAGTAAGCCAAACATGCAAGCGGCTCGCCTGATGGTAAGCGATTACCGCCGCCCATTACAGAACGTGCCAATGCGTTGTCAGCCTTTAAGGTGAAAATTTTTGAAAGAGGGTAGGAGGAGGACTGAGGGGGATGGGCCACCGGCCACCTCGCTAACCGGACGAAACGTGGAAGTAAACCACTACCGAAAAAACACTGTCAGGAAACAGTGATTTAAATAGTTAAAAAAACATGTTTAAATCACTGTTTCGTGACACACCTCTGCGTTCGTATTGTCATGCACCATTTTTGGCGCAAAGGTCAATTCTGTTTCATGCGTGTCACATATAATGTTTTTCAACTATGGGTTGAACTAACGAAACATTTACAAAAAAAATTAAAATCTCTGTTTTGTGGCAGTAAACTATTCCAAAAATGATGATTGTTGTTAAGTCGTGCAACTTATCTATCAAATATGTTTCTTAGACGAGACGAACCCACAGTATATTGCACATTTAATGATAGGATTTTTCCGCCCCACACATTTTTATTACAAGCCATGTAAGCTAATGACCAATTTTTAATAATCAAGATAAAGGGGTGTTTTAATTTGCTTAATTTGGATATTATTTAATTAATTTAATGGTGATTTCGCAAAAATGTAAACAAAGTGATATATATTTTTTTCTTTTAATGCATATCTCAAAAAACTGATTGAGGGCCGTCGTCGTAAGCCTCTATGAAGTAAATACTAATTAAGTTAAATTAGATTATAGACACTATAATATACATAATGATTCTTATAAAATATTTAATAATATAATAGTAACAGGAACCAAGGACGTTGTTTCGATGTCTGCATTTATCTGGGTATAAAATATATCTTTAATAAACACTTTTTAGGCTATTTTTAAAGACCAGGCCCTAGTTTAGACGCTACTGCAAAATGGTATCCCACCAGAAACAGGAGTGTTATAGACCTGCACCATTGCAGCAGCGTCGTGGGATTCAAATACTAGTGCGTTCAAAAAGAAGTATAATATTGCCTCCAGTTCCTTCAAAAGAGCTTTAGCGTTAGCAAAGTCAGAACACATTGGAAGAATTGGCAAGAGATTAATTCACCATCCTTTGGGAAACCGTGCATTATGGTCTCTCGCTAAGGCTGTCCAAGGGAATTTCTGTAGACCATCTTTACCATCTCTAAACAAGGGGAACGATTCGTTGGCCTACATAGAAGGCCTATCTCTTGGGCTCTCTCTTCGCTTCGAAGTAGACTTTGGATGATGAACGCCGCTGACCATCCAGGGGTTGATTGAATTTCTGGCGTTGAATAAGTGCTTATTCAATGCCGGAAATTCAATCCAATCGATAAAAAATCTATTCTCCTTTGACATCCACAAATCGAGCTTGCCTGGCGGAATCCGCACGCCTCATTGTGTTGAGGACATGCGCTCCTAAGTTGGCCCTAGTTTTAACGCCGTCTATAGGTACTCTTACTCCTTAGGCGTCGTTCCAAAATCTTGGAAGACGACTTTAGTGTACCAGATTCCTACAAAAGAAGAACGCTGGGATCCATCCAACTATCGGCCTATTGTCATAACCTTGCTCCAAAGGTGGTAAAGCAAGAGGTACGGTGCGCTTTTCCCATTTTTTTTCCCACGCACTACTGACTTGTGGCATCGATTGTCGCCAGCGGTATTTCCGGACCAATACAACAATACAACCGGACTTTCATGAAGAGAGCATACTTCCGTCGTAAAGGACGGCAACGCATCTTCACGCTCCTTGATGTTGCAGATGCCTATGCCGCGGCGTCCGCTTACCATCAGACGAGCCACTTGCTCGTTTGCCTCCTACTCCATAAAAGAATAAAAAATTGATATAAGCTAACTTTACTGGGTTCATCTGATTTTTTTGACTAATATACCCATTATATCATAGATGTTGCAGGGGCGTTGTCAAATGCTAACAGAACCGTTCAAGAGTAATCTAGAGTCTTATAAAAATTGAAATTAATTTCAAATAAATCTGATAATAACTCAATTAACTTATGTTTCTAAATCGATTTTTAGAGGCTCCCAGGTATTTTAAAATTTTGAGGCATAATAACAATGACTTTTCTAAAACGATTTGCAATTAGCTAAGATATACGTGTAAGCATAGCGCATAACAAAAAAAAAATAAACTTATTAATTTTAAACTATTTTTGCACGTTATCCCCGTTACTTTTTGTGATTGTTCTATATTTTTACAGACTAATAAATGTATGACGAATTATTTGTTTTGATTAAATTATAAATTTTATAGTAGACCTAATAAATACGTCAACTATGACGTCTTTGAGGTTTTCCACACGTAGCATAGGTACAGGTTTTTTACCTGAATTTAGTTACTCATCCACATTATTAATGTATGACAATTTATTACCTGTCTTTAAATTTTCCAGTTGTCATTGCACCGCTTTGTGCGTAATCTTAAATCTTTTATTTCAACGTGGGTTCTTTCTTAGATATTGTTAAAAGGTGGTTTTAGACATAAAAATAAAATGAATTATAAACTGCATCCGATTTAATAAAACCAACATTGACAATTGTTTCCCCAATTTTATTATAAAACAACATAAAACAAAACAGTCACAATGAACCAACACTTATAATTAATGACTAGGAAAAGTAACAAAAAATAAATATAACTATAACAACAGTTCCAACTAGATTTAACTTTACTCTAATGTTACACCCGTAATTTGAAGTTCGTTAATACAGGTTCTTAATTTGTACGACTAGATTTATCTTACATGAAAAGTGCTTTAACTCTAAAAATGGTTAATATTATGTTTCGAATCTTAAATCGTCTCAATATCGATTCTACTTTACTACTACAGAGTCTTTTCCTTTTTTAATGATTATCATTACGTTTTGAATGAAAATAGTATACTGCTTATAGAATTCGCGCCTTTCACGATGATCCGAGTAACATTTCTGAAATCCCTTATCTCGCATTGCTCTAAAGGCAACTGGCCGGCATTGTCAGCTTCAAAACTAAGATGTATTAAATGTCGTTGGTTCACCTTTCTAGGTTCTATATGTAAAGAAAATTCCGTGGGCTCTGAAAAAACATTTTACCGTTATCATTATGCCATTGATAATAAGGCTTTCGAGCAGTAAAATAGAAAAAAGTATAGAAAATAAAGATTTATTTTTTAAATACAATTAAATGTTATTTATTTGATAACATCGTGTAATATGTCTAGTTAAAGCATTGCAAAAATTTCTTATTGTATATACTCACCCATGGAATTATGAGCTACGGTATATGGGATAACACTTGGTTCAGTTAACTCCGATAACGTGCTCAGCTTACCGGCGTTGGCGTCGTATGTCATGTTACAGAAACTATTCTTCTCTTTATCCGATAAGGAAAAGAATAATCTAAAAGAAAAATATAATAATATAATATACATTCTTTCAATACTTTTTCTATTTCTTTAAATTCATCTCTCGAGCATGCGTTATCAGCTTGAATTCTTTTATCGTCGTTATAAATTCTTTTCTGATGTATCCATTAATTAAATGAAACGAATCAAATTTGTGTTAAACTAAATGGTACAAGTTGGTTTTACGGAAAAATATTGTTTCTATATATATATAGTACTTTCGTACCCAATAAACAACTGTCTCATTTTCTCCAAATATATATTTTATAGCTATTTTCTTTTAAAAAAAAATTCGGTCTTTTAGTGGTCATATCTTAAAACATAGAAAATGGATATGTATGTATATGGGAAAGGGAATGGATATATTTATGGAAAAAAATCTTTTGCTCACAATGAAATGCAAAGTTATAGAAATATGTTACAAAACAGTAACTTCGCAAACACAAATCTCTTTACAATAAATCTGAACATTATTTACAAAGGAAATCCATATCTATAAAAATTATTCGTAGGTTATATATAAAATACAAAATCGAATTGACGATACATGGTGTCAAAGCTTTAATTTAGTCGTAATGCCAACGAAGTTATCGAGAATAAGATTTTGTTATATAGTATATTATTAACATATGAACAAAGAGAGCATTCTGTTTTTTTTAATTAAGTTCTTTAACCGTTTCTTGTACGTGCAATAATATACAATAGCATTAATTAAGACGAATAATTATTTTATTTTTTTCGCAATTTACTTACAGATTTTCTTCGATTTTTATAGTTCCATTTAATATAATGACCATATCACTTGTGATAGGTTTTGGCAGTTTTAAAACGTCCGATAAAGTTTTCGGGCGAGTCTCACTCTCACGTTTGCACTGACACAGCACAAGAAAAATTAATAGATGCCTTATCTTCATTTTCACAATTTAAATTTCGTTCACAATATACACTGAATTGTGGTTCAAACAATAACTTCGGTAACTCTTATTCGTTTCAAAACTGTCTTCGACTTTAATGATGTATATTATTTACATTAATTGCATCTCCCATTAGTTTACTGTCACAAGTCGAAAACAATTATGAACGAATTTGCGCTTGTAAATCCTTTATAATCATTAAAATGATTCATAATTACGACAGAAATTGACATACAATCTACGTCATAATACTGTACAAGGATTCTAAAGGGTAGGCATAATAAGTATTGAATTTCCTTATCAGTATCGTTTGCTGCGAAGCCGCAAACTAGGGTTCGACGAAGCACGTAAAGACTATGAAGATATTAGATTACTTCAAATACTAGAACAGTTCGGTGAATACTTTATGACCGAAAGCAAGAGAAAAAAGACGACGACGAGTAAATTGTAGTGATAATAGGCGAATTAGGGTTCTGCCTACCAACAAAGGCGAGGTTTTGGAACTTAATGACAAGGCAAATAAGATGCCTATTGATAAACTACCCGCGTTCAGAAAAGCACACTACACACTAGAACTAATTAAACAGTTTCGAAGTCTAATCTAGAGATTGAAGTGACGAGATGGGCACTCATGCGCCTGATAATAAGCGACATACTTGCCGTAATAACAATGCTGTACAGAACGTGTTAAGCACTGCGCTGCGCTCATATAGAGAAATAGCATTCAACTTTTATTCCATAGGGGCCACAAACACGTATTAGTCGTGGTGTCGCGGGCCGCAAAAAATTTTCTTAGGTTATCGCGACTGTTAGAAATTGTGTCATATCCTGAAGTTTTAAATAGGTGTCAGTGACCGCGGTGAACTTTATAAAACAAACAACGGGCCAACCACAAAAGTCCGGCAGCTGCATGCGGCCCACAGGTCTCAGGTTGAGTAAAGTTAGAGGATAAGTGGCCAACTGGGACGGTACCGCCCCCTAGTTCTTGGACAGCTTTTCGAGGGGGCGATTAGAGAGAGAGAGAGAGAGATTTTTGATCTGTGATAATTGATAGGTAATAGTTATACATATTAAATTGGTATAATTAACTATTATGTAAAAGGGGGCGTTGAAATCTTTTATTCTTGTAAAGGGGGCGATTATCCATAAGGCAGGTTGGGAACCTATGATCTGGAGATTCAAGATATGTCTATGCCCCGTAATTAAGCTGACAATATTAACCTTCAAACCGGGACATAGGAATGCTTACGCGTTGCTACTTTGAGGTAGGCCTCGCGCCTAGGGGGGCCTCGCAATAATGTTTTACAAGTCATCAATTTCATTTCGTTTATTCTATTAGCCATTAGAGAATTCAAAGCTCAAAAACCTGGGATCAAAAGTCGTCAGAATACCACGCAACGCTCGAATTTAAAAATAAATTATTCGGGAGTTATGTGCTAATTAAGATTTATAAACTTTACTCCTTAGTAGTACAAGACGGGCATTTAGGCTTGTATAGTAGTACCGCCACTGGTTCGGTGATGCTCTACATCTTTAACTGAATGTAATATAATTTTACTATGCGGTTTGTCTACGTCAGACGAACGTGTTAGGGAAAAATAACCACTTGTGTTATGCACTATATTATGTTACAAATACAGTCTATATCAGTTCCACCATTCAATGAATTCAGTTATTTATAATATTGCACCTTGTTACAATACAGGATAAATTTGTCCTAATCAAAGTAGATAGAATTTCCTTAAAGAAATATAACACTTAACGGATTACATAAAATCAAATACAAATAGGTTTCTTATGCAAAGTAGTTTAAATTAAAAGTATTAAGGAACTATTACCGAAATTAATATGGCTTCTTTTAAACACTTTATATCATTTAGTTATATCAGTTTATATCCTAAATTGACTTGATGATTCTTCTTCAAGAAAAAAAGTATTCCCGCCAATCATTATATCGAATTTTTTAAATGTTTTCATGAACTTGAAACATCCTTAACGACTCGGCCACAGTGGATTCATACAAACGAACGGGGATCATAGGCCGCCGTAATTTCAAGTGACTTGTAGCGCACATTGCACGTCTGCAAATTGACCGTGCTTTGTGTACATAAAAATATATAACGCGATATATCACCGTACCGTTTTTTATTTCTAGATTTTATAATGCAAACGTTTATAACAAATCATGGTTTGCGAAAAAACAAGACAAAAATTCAATTGTATAATAGATGAGTTTTTCCCACGTTTACTGTTACCCCTTTTTTGTGGTAGTACTCTGCTAAACTAGCGGTTTTTACCTCCTCGGTCGTCGTACAGAAAGAAATTGACTGGTGCATGATGAAGTCACGGTACTGCCGTCCACTCCTCTGCAGTTCCGCGACCCTTGTTGGCGCAATGGACAATGCTATTAACAATAAGGGATAAGATGCGACCCAAGACCCTCTCGCGAAAAAGGAGGTTCGAACTTCTTATTCTTGGGTCTGCTTTTCGATTGTAAGCGCCGATCGAAAAGAATTTTTGGAAAAAATTTGTTAAAATAATATTATAAAAATTTCTTGAAGTAAACAATAAATTTCATCCTTAACCTAATCGAGACCGAATGCACACCGTGTGTGCAATAGATTTCCGAGGCCATAAGACGGTTTGCACACCGTGTGTGCAATAACAGTAATGTGCAATTAAGAGTTATTCTGAGTAAACCAGTCGTAGAAACGAGAACGTTTTTCTTCAACTAATTAAATCTGTAAAGTACAGGAAAACAAAATTTGGTATTGGTTTTACCGTGTACCAAAAAATCTAAAAATTATCTGAAGCAGCACAGGCTTAAGGTACATTTAGGCGGTATGAATAGAAGGCCAAACGCTTCGTTTAAGTAATTTTTTCCATTATTCAACTTTTTATTACTTTTTAAAAATTTTCTTTTTCATTATATTCTGTACTTTATTGAAAGCAAAATAACGATTTTATATTATCTAGCTGTTTTTGAAATAAATGTTTATAAATTTTTTTAATTATGTATTTTCATTTTAACTTACATTGCACGCATGGTTTCAATTCGCTCCTGGGGACCGTGTTCGAAAAAAATCGTCGTCTTGAATGGGTTAATAACACAACATAGTTAAATGAGTTTTCTTATCTTTAATATTAAAACTAATATTTTAGCATTATTCTTCAACAACTGTTACTATTTGGCACATAGTTTGCTCGGACCACCATGGAAGAATATACTCCCAGCTACTTTAGCCGATTTGCTTACAACAATTGTTTTGGAATGTATCCAGGATCTCAGGGTTGTTGGTCTGGAGAAAATGTCATTGTACCTGCAAACTCAAAAGAATGCTATCACTAAGAAAATTGAAGCAACTGGTAAATAATTTTATAACTTCAATAATAGGGATGTTAAGGTTTGTTTTAAGCTTTACATAAATTATATTAATTTCCTGAAATCAACACACAGTAATATGTTATTTATATTTTTTTATTTTATAGAGTAGAAGACAAATAAGCAAATGGCTCATCTCATACTTTTCTGGTGTAATAAGTCAGTTATACTAACTATACTTTTTATAATTGTGTTACCTAAAAATATGTGTAATACAATCTTTTATGATGATAGGATATTGATCTTACTAATCAACTTTATTGTAAATGTACCTTCAGTTCTCATTAAACTTAGTCTTTTTGTTCCACTTTTTTATTTTTGCTCACTTTTCATCACGAAAAGCTCCAGTGCCCATTAGATGGCGGTACACGATTAACATCACACTAATTTTTACTTTTGATCATATCACAGATCTGCCATGGACCCACGACTCGTATGAAACATTCGATGCAGGAATAAATAGTTCACTGATCCTCATGAAGGATCTAAAGGACAGCTGGTACAATATCCTCCCCATAAGAATGTATGAGCTATCCATGTGCACGCTGGCACAGGCTTTGTGCCAAGCCATGCTGGATAAAGTGTTCGCAGACAGTAAGCCAATAAGCGAGGAGTCAGCTTACACGTTGGCTGTACGGTTCGACGATACAGTTGCCAATATTACATCCCTGTTTACGGAGGAGTTTGAGCTAGAGGAAAAAGTTAACGTTTGGAGCAAATTCACCAAGATGTCGCAGCTGTTGAAGGCTCAGTTGCTGCAAATCACCGATCTGTGGCGCACCGACCACCTGCTCACGCAGAGTTACGTCTGCGAGGAGATCCGGCAGATAGTCAAGATGAGATTCCCAGATGATAAATACAGGCTTAAGATTTTAAAAGAGATACAGTGAATAAAATATTTGTTTACGGATACGTCTTCTCTATCGGCTACCTTCGTTTAATTTTAACGATGATAACATTTTCGTTTTGCTTATTTGCTTGGTGATTTGGTGGTTACTTTTCGTAACCGAGAGTCCGAGAGTATTTACTATTTATTTAATAATTATGCACAGACTTTAATGCCAAAGGGAATTTCTGCCAGTCAACCTTTGGGTGGTGGAAAAATAGTATGGTAGGTGCACAAAAAAAAAAAAATCTATCAAAAAAGTAGTTTTGATACAAGCCCACAGGCAGTCGTACCAACAATCGTTTACGGGTAAATACTTTGGGCCGGGGATCGGGTTCTATTTTCGACTATGGGCTTTATTCTTTTTTGGAGTAGCCTGACAAACGAGCAAGCGGCTCACCTGATGGTCAATGATCACCGCCGCCCATGCAACATTACAGAACTTGCAAATGCGTTGCCAGCTTTCTTAGGGGAGATTTTTGAAAGAGGGATGGAGGTATTCTGTAAGGTCGTGGTAATTATCCGGTTCGAGCCGGCCGAGCAGTTGCGTGGCTCTACCACCGTAATAATATATATAAATGTTTAGATTATTGAAGCCTTGACTGTTTAAATAGAATAGAATGAACTCATGGAGCACGCTATTCCCAATATTTGTTGGACTTTAACGAAAGAAGTTGAAACGTCCTACCTACACACTAATACGCGTACACGTAATATAGTATGAAGCTTCTAGAGTCTTGAAATGCTACTTAATTGTAACTTCGTGTAAAACTAACACCGTTATTCTATTTACTTTAATATTGGAGTTATTTAATTTTAATAACGTTTTTTAATTTTAAAATGTGTTACTACGCACAAATTGTACTTCAAAATTGGACATTTATTTAATTCAAAAGAGTTAAAAACTAGAAAATTGAAGAGACTAGGTAGTGTCGTAGAAGGACCGATGAAAAAAAGATGTTGCTCTTACTTTTTGTGTGATAAAAGGTTTCCAAACCTCAATAAATGCATGTTTTTTCGTAAATTATTCGTCAGTACAAACTCACTGCTACAAAGGCGTTTTACACGTACAAATTTCACTATACAACAATCATATACAGACCTCACAAATTACTGTACACACCATTTATAAAAAGCTCACAAATTTAACGAAATACCCCCAATCATAGCATAGCAACTTCTTCAATGGTGGGTCCATATTACAAAGATTTTACTCACCCTTAATATTATGAATAATTTATAAAATTGCTGAAACACGTTTATTTCATAAACATTCGAAGACTGCATATCGTCTTAAGATATAACATTACGTCTGATGTGAGTCTGCCTTTGTAGTGCATATTTTTGAAAGAAACAAAAGCATTGCCATATTCGTATAAAAAATTCACTAATACGGAATGGATGGGATTCTAGATCGCAAAGGATTGTGCAAAAATAAAAATACCCGAAGTACTAGATCTGTACAGGTGTACTTTTTGACTCGGAATAGTATTCACAAAAAAATAATTTTAAGGTTATTGACATTCGAAGAAATGGGAGCTTCATATACTTAATCAAATAAGAAATATAAGTAATTAGCTAATGTCACATATATTTGAATAAATAAATGTAAAATAAGTCGGTTTTATTTATATAAATTTAATTGCAGTCTGTACTTGTACAGTTGTTGGTACATAAATTTACTCTAAAATTTGATATCTTTTAATCCAATAATATTTACTTTCATGTATTGTGCAGTTAAATAACGAACAAATACTGCATGCGAAATTAAGCGTTATATTTGCGTGAGAACTTGTATAATTTATCGTTGTTTGTTTTTTGTGTTATTAAAAAGTACGGTGCGGAACAGCGGAACAGGAAGGGGGTTAGATAACTTTTTTAATACATCGAATCAATCCCTCGTGTTATGTATAAAGTTGTGTTGATATAATTCTGTACTCAAATGTCTTTAGGAACAATGAAGCAGACATGACGTATGAAAAGGAAAGTCTCAAAAAGAACAAATTTTATCTATAAATTTAAATAGAAAAATAAGTCTTCATATTTACGTTGCCGATTCAATATAACGTTGGTGTGGCAGCGAGTTACACCTTAGTCTGGTATATCAGTCAACTTAAGGGTAGCATTAAGATTTTTTGTTAATTAAATCGATGAACATAATATATAAAAAAGAAGGCTATTGTTAAAATACGACATTTCACACGTGGTCGTTTCGGTATTATAGGAAACGATGCATTAATATCATAAACACAGAACATACTGTCATTTTTATATTAGGGCATGCTAATAAATTGATATATATGAAATCGTACTATATTACATAAAAAATGTATTTTTATGTACCTCATATCTATTATCTGTACTCTTATTAAGTCAAATCTTTTTTTAATGTACAGGGATTGATATTCATACTGACTTGGGAATGTTATGCATTTCCACAGAAAATCTGGCCAAAAAAAAAGGAGTTGATGCAAAGATTTTATAGTTTAAAGTATTGAATATTCGTTTATCTTTTTTATATCATTACTATATTTTTATGTAGGATTTTTATTGAGTCGTGTTTATCAGTTATCAATGCATTAATATTCAAAAAATTGGGATTTAAAGTACATTTTTTAATTTAGAATGGTAAATATCTTAACTGTATGATGAAGTATAATTATTAGAACAGGATAACGATTTTTACAACAAATTTTATTTATCACTAAACTGATCAAACAAAGGACAATAAACAATATTGGGATAATATTGGTTAGTCAGTGAAAGTCAATGGCCCGACAATCAACCATTATACGTACGCTATTTAAGTGACTAGCGCTTCCTTGGACTTATCATTACGTACATACATGTTCGCGAAAGGCCGCCGCTCCACACTATGCAACATTTATCGGTAGGTACAGCACTAGGAATCAAAAATGCGCGGGCAACACAAAATCAAAATGTATGGTGACGTGATAAAGTGGAAGTGTTATTAACTGTGTTATAAGCATAATGTAGTGAATAGCTGTGATACAAGTGATTCATTTATATTACTCCATGTGTTGGTAAAGCGACTTGGTAATTATTTTTTAGAAATAAAAAAAAATTAAAATCTCTTTAGCAGGTTAAAGTAAAAAAAAAACAAACATAAAACAATTTGTTAGTCGCATATTTTGCTAGAGCAGTAATTGAATCTAATTAAAAAAAAAGATTTTATAAATAAAAAAAAACAAGTGGTGTATATTAATATTCAATTAATTCTTACAATTTTTCAGTTAATTATAATTTGTCAATAAATCTATAGTTCAATGAACGAGACACTAATAATCATCACTATAAACATAATTAAAGTGATCAAAGTAATGAGTATTTAAATATTTTTCTATTAATATTAAAGAATTCATAAGGTTGTTTTCACTAAACATGAAAATGTTTTTGTTCCAGACGGCATTCCTGATCATTGCGTTAGCGATCGTCGTCAATGATGGTGGCGCAACGGTACAGAAAAGCAAAACGGACCAACTAGCCGAGGAGGCGAAAAGCAATTTAATTTTAGACAGTCTTAAGTATGTCAATCCACCTCAACCAAACCGATTACCCATCGACAATCACACTAACAAAATAGAACCAAAACCACCCAATAAACCACCGATAAGAACAAGTTACGACAGTCAGATAGAAAGACACATAATGCCGCAGCCTAAAAAAAACAACTTATCCCAACAGTACTACAATAAATTGCCTACAGTATTCTCACAAAATCCTTATCCTCTGTCACCACATAAACTGCACCCGGCGGCAAACCCGATCTTTAGTTTTCCTCGTGTTATACCATTGCCACCTGGCCACCATTATTACCCCAGTCCATCGAGATTGTCACTCGTTTTCGCCGCCTCTACTAGCCAACCGTACACGTCAAAAAGCCCGAAATTTAGTTTACCACCTCAGGCGATAAACGGTATACGAACGGACTTTGTCAGACCACCAAAGGTATCTAACATCACAACTACCACGACAACAGCGCCGACAACGACCACACGCGTGTTAAGAACAAAAAGAATATGGCCGAAAAGGATCTTGGAGAAGATGAACGCCAACATGACCGCTCATAAATCGACGGTGATATCGAACAAGACTGAAACAGACATATTTACAAACTCGACGCACCGCGAGGCATCGGCAAGTACACTTGTTCGGATCAGGACCACACACGCGAATTCAACAAACGACGATACTAAAACTACAACAGTTCAAACGACAACTCGAGGTTACAGGAGAGTAACAAGGGTGCCCAAAAAGAAACTGACAACGCAATCACCAAACTTTGATTTCAATGTACCAAATGACTGGGTGCCGATTGTACCGACCCACTATCCTATATTTAAATTCAAGGCAATCAACCCAACACAAATAACCCAACCGCAAATTAGTAAGCGGTCAGACATTACTTTACCAAAGCCAGAAACACCAATCGCCACGCCAAGAAAACAGACTCTTTTTGTCCACTCGTACGGACTGCTGCCTGTGGCAAATTCCCCCCTTAGTCAAACTCCAACAACGCAGAGGAAAAAGATGGTATTCTTCCAGAGAAAACCCCAACTGAACCCGTATCTACATTCTGCTTACAGTTCGGGAGCGTTGCAAGCGCCATCGCAGTTCTTTGTTGCCGACTTGCAGACGGGGTCCAGTCATTATCCGAGATTCGTGACCAAAATAAAGCATCATCATCACCATCATCACCACCAATACATAAAAACCGTGGAAAAACCTGTTCGAGTCCCGTTTAAGGTTGAAGTGCCGAAGCCTTATCCGGTCGAAAAGAAAGTACATGTTCCGGTCCCCGTGGAGAGAATCAAAATTTTGAATCGGCCGTATCCAGTGACGGTCGAAAAGAAAGTACCATATCCGGTACCAGTTAAAGTTCCACACCCGATACCCGTGAAAGTTGTCGAGAAGGAATATGTGCCGAAACCTTATCCGATTATCCATCAAATACCGATTGTGAAACACGTGGAAGTTCCTAAGCCCTATCCTGTAGAGAAGAAAGTGCCGTATCTAGTTAAAGTGGCAGTGCCCGTGGATAGACCTGTTGCTGTTCCGGTCGAGAAAAAAGTGCCGTATCCAGTCCCTGTAAAAGTGCTGATACCCCAACCCTACCCCGTAGAACGTAAAGTACCATACCCAGTAGAAGTTAAAGTGAAGGAACCAGTCGAAGTGATCAAGCATGTAAGGGTGCCTTATCCGCAGCCGTATCCCGTGAAGGTGGCTCAGCCGGTGCCTGTATTCGTGGAGAAAAAAGTCCCTTACCCAGTGGAAGTTGAGAAAAAGGTTCCGGTCCCCATAGAAGTTTTAGTACCCCAAAAGGTGGAAGTCGAAAAACGGATACCGATCTACGTCCCGAAGCCTTACCCGGTGGAGAAAAAGGTTCCCTATCCGGTAAAGGTCCCATACCCAGTTAAAGTGCCGGTCAAGGTGCCAGTAAAGGTGCCCATAGAAGTGCCCGTGTACATCCACCATCCATTCATTTACACCGAGGATAAATATATCAGCAACGAAGACATCGATCCACTGAGATTGGGAGCTGTGGGAACTACTTCTCCACAACATACGGTTACTGTCCACGGTAACACCGGTTTCACGGGCTTCCAGTCACGGTCTGATGAACCAGCCTCAATCGAATCAACCTCATCTACGGAAACGCCATGACGTTTAATATACTTTTATTTATTTGATTAAAGTGAAAACTAAATATATAATAATATGGCGTGAATGCTAATTGTATAACACTTGAGTAAATGAGTGATGCTGTGATATCTTATTACCATTTTATTTATTAACTCCATATTCACAACTTGCTGGTTTTTAAGCGTAAAGCTTTTTTAAGTTATTAAAAATATCATATATAAAATGTTATTTTGACGCACGCGACGAAAGATAAGATAAATATTGTGTTCCTTAATTGCAGGGTAGTAAATTATTAGAAGTAATATGATAATTTTTGCTATAAATTAACCGATTTTTTTTTATTTTGTTTGCCCTTTTTTTAAACATATCCAAAAAAACAAAAAGTAATTTCCTGTTTACGAAAAAAAAATACACGATTACGTTTCGATGACTCCGGGGCATTGTCACGCAAGCGTATTGGCGCGGATCGGCAAATGAAAATTTCACGCGCGGCCATCTTGAACAACGAACGCACAGAGTAGAACGATCTTTTTTGTAATTGTATTGTAATCTTAATTGTATTTTAATGATTTTGAAGAAAAAGCCCGTTTTGTTGAATGAAATGGATGCACATGGACGTGCGTATGTTGCGTTTTCCCGAACCAAGTGGACCGAGACGGGTACACTTTCGATGAACGTAGTACGCATCGCTTCCTTTTCCTTGTATCGTTCAGATATCTATTGATGCACTTCAGTAATTACGATACTGAAGGTACATGTAAACATGAATGAATTATTTAATCAATAATTTAAGCGAAAAAAAATATATATGGTAGAATCGCAAATTATTACAATTTTCTTTTAATAAATGATGATGATGTCCTCCCGACCGAATCCGGCCACGGCGGCCGATCTACAAGAGATCAGCCGAGTGCGCAGGATATATTATAGTGC
>DWHO01000836.1:0-17624 GCA_018247575.1 Eurytides lysithous rurik
GTATATCAGTTGTCTGATCACCATAGTACAGGCTCTGCCTAGTTTGGGATCAGATGGCAATGTGTGTGATGTCCCATTATATTATTATTATTATTATTACTGTTATACCTATGGAATAAAATATAACTACGCCGTCGTCTCAGCTTAGTCACCGTCGAATTTGACCACATTCAAATATTACTTTTTAGCGTCAGCATCTTATCTTTTTTCATTATGAAATAGCCTTTCTATCATTGAACTACATTCGTGTATAATAAATTTATTATATTAAATAATAAATTATCAGAAGATCAATTTTCAGGTTCTTGTGGAGTAATCACCGACCGCTTAATCAGACCACTAATATCGATCGAAATTTAAGAAATGGTATTGAACTGCCTTTCTGTTTTGCATTTGTCAGACAATCAATTTATATTGCCAATATAATGTAAAAACAACATAATCAACATACAACAACATATTTTTAATTTTTGCATTTATATCTTACAGTTGAATTCTATATAATAATATTATGATATGAATTGCATGGAAACATGTTTAATTGTTCGAATTCTAAAAAAGTAAAAATTGAATTGCTTCTAATCTAAGATATTTTTATTTTATTTTATTGAATTTAATTTATTTTATTGAGTCGAGTAAATAATATCCTCGATGCTAAATGGGATGCTTGTCCGTATCAGCACAACAAAACGGCTCTGTCGCTTTGCTACGCTAAGCTAGCCACTCAGAGATATAAAGTAGTATATTCGCTCACTTATTACGCTGGAAACCACAAACCACACAAGTTAACACCTTACCACAGCAGTAGTAGTATAGTAGGTCAAAGTTACATACATGTATACATCAATTTAGTTTACATGTATACATCAATTTAGCAAGTGAGCAATATTAATTTGGCGCCTTCTTTATCGTGGTGATACAAAGCTGCTGTGTTTTGATTTGATTTCTAAATAGTACGTTTCTAAGATACCTATGTGATAAATTATTATTTATTTTAAAAAATCTTAATTATTTTAAAAAAGTTGGCAATATATTTTTAAGTATATTTCGATAAAAAAAATCGGTTTAAATAATATATATTTATAATACGAATACTTAATGTACGCATAACTATTATATATTATTATATATTTTACGCACATTAATTTATATTTGCACAACAAACACGAATATCAGGAAACAGTATCTCGAAAATGAAAATATAATTTTAATCAAACAATAAAAGCGATATTATAACTAGGTCTATGTAGTCGTATTATATAAAGCGACTAGTGCAGTGAATGTAGACATAAAATAAAGAAAGCGTAACGTAACGAGTTACCGCCTAGCTAAGCTTGTAATTAAATTCCTTTTCTATCAGCGTCACTATTCGAAAAACAATGAGAGTTTGGCGTTGATTAAAAATGCGTTTAATATACCATTTTTATCAAGCCCCCAATATTATCATTAAACAGTTGCGAACTAAAATGTCATAGACATGACAGATACAATGTAATTCAAACCAATCCAACTCTTATTAAGAAGTAAAACATAAAAAAGCAAAGGTCTATTAAAACATTAGACTTTTATAACTTCATTTGTTTTTGGCGGAATATCTGGTTTCTATCACATCTTCCACTTGTAATTTGTAGACAACGTGAGAACAGGCCTTTTTTTCGTGGAGTGGGCGGACAAACGAGGAAGCGACTCACCTGGTGGTAATCACCAAAACACCGGATCACCGCAGCCCATGGACATTTGCAACATAATAGAACTTGCACACGCGTTGCCAGCCTTTAAGGGGGCAATTTTTGAAAGAGAAAGAGGGGAAGGAAGAGAGTGGCGGGAGTAAGAGAAGAACCTACCACCGTTAAATTATTTTTATATTTTTGGCATAGGATAGATTTTTAGATGTGACACACATTTGTTCCCCAACACGCAAGCAGCAAAGTTGACGAACTCAAATTAGCGAAGCCGTTGTCTTAACGTCTTTAAATTTTCTTAAGAGAAATGAAAATTTTGTTTCAACATAAACAACAGACTGCCATATGCTCACGACCCTTTTGAAAAATAGAGTGACCGACGGGAGATCATGGGGGTGACGTTCACCCGGCGTGACGCGACGGAAGCGGGAAGTTTTACCGGACGTCCGTAGCAATCGTCCGGAACGTGGGCCAATATGCATTCCTATGAACATACATAGTATGGGCATTAGTACAATAATAAAAAACATAAGCTATCTCGTGGTGGTTGTGGTGGTTCAGAAAATTCTCGTTTCATAAAGAAGCAAATTGGTGGTCGCCTGTTTTTTTTAGGTAAATTTGAATTTTGTGGATTATTTTTTTTATTTTTTCGAGACTTAAAATAGCTCGCTCGTCTGCAATTATCTTGAACTGGGTTTTAAGATAGGAAAAATTTCTTCGTTGCAATGTTAAAGAAAGATAAATTATCAAAGTTATCCATATCTTTCTTGCAATTGGTATAACTCTCTATATCCACATTTACAGACAACGGAAGCTAATTCGTTTTATGTTTTTCAATTAATTCAAATAGAAATCAGTCCGGTACAAGGGCAGGTAATTGAAATTTCATTTTATTATTTATCACAACGGTCTTAATTAAATTACGACTGAAATGAACTTCAATAAAAGCAATAATGAACGGTAAAAAGCAAACAAGCTTCGGTCGATTCTTCTCTCGGCACGAAATGAATTGAATCAATAGAAAAGAAAGGACATCGTACCGGACGCGGCAGGCGACGCCGATAAATATTAATTAACTGCCCTAATTTTATTTATTGTCTGCGACACCGACAGACCTGAGACTCCGTTGTGTTCTCGCTTTGAGTTTTATTTTTTATTTCAAACGAAATTAAACTACCGTTTTAGTATTTGCCGAATTAGGATTTCATCGTTGATAGGATTTAATTAAAATACCAATGTTGAATATAAAAAATTTAAATATAATATATAATGTTAAATAAAAATATAATTTTGCCATAAAACTAGGTTTCATTCGAAAATAATAAAAACGTTATTGTGTATCAAAAATTTAGTTTTGATATAATGGCACATTCTAGTCATAATTAAAGTTCACCCTTAAAATTTGTGAAAAAGGTTTGTGTAAAATTACTCACGAATATTACTTGCTTGTTGTAGGTTGTTACTAGTTTTTAACTAGCTTTAGTTCTCCAGTGAAATTTTATGAATTCTGACTTTACATTGAATATACTACGACGAATTTAATATAATAGTAATATACCTACAGTTTCTGCTCACGCATGGTATTTCTTTTTATACCCCCTTCACAGCTTTTATCACTGCTGGATTCCTAACAGTGCGAGGGCGACTACTTTTTTTGTCTTCTGCTCTTGAATACTCATTATATCGAAAATCTGACTTGGCGTGCAAACGCACCGATGCAACGCGATAACTGTAATTCTGTCTTCTTCGAAATTGTGCATATTTTTATTTTCATAAAACATTCGAAGTTTGAATTCAGTAAATATTTTTGTGGCCAGAATTCAAAATACAAAAATCTTCATCATGTCACAGATCTTATAAACCGACTAGGTACGAGTATCTATAAACAATAATTTATTTACAAAGTACCTAACGCTGTATGTCAAGTCGATTTTTTTTTGTTTATTGCAACAGAAGTGTTGCTTTAAACAAAAATCGATTCGAAAAATTATCTGACAGTGTAATCGCTTACAAATCGATTGTCTAGAAGTTATTACATAACAAGATGACCGAGTAGGCGTTGACCTGCCATCTTCGCTGGATGCACGAATCGAATTATACCTTACATCTATTTGAATGAAATCGTAGCGTAGTTCATGAAACGCGAAAAGCAATTCAATTCCATCAGGATAAATTATATCCTCGTTGTTAAATTTTAGTACAGATACTAAAAAAAACTGATTGACATAAAACGTGTGTTAGTTTTTTAAATTTAAAAGGATTTACGTTTATTGCCACTCGTGTTGCCGATCTGGATTATTGAGGTTAAAAAATGATTTAATTTAGAAATATGTATGTAATCCCCTCAACAATATATACTTATACGTACAAATATAACTTAAATAATTTTATTTTATTTACGATAATTATGTTATCAAAATATGATATATGTAAAAATACTCATGTTTGGTAATTATTCGAGTAAATTCTAAACGTTGCTATAAACATGGCAAAAAGTGCGACTCGGATTAGTAGCTGCGAGGAAATTTATATTGACGAGAAGAAAACGGTGACGTTAATTGTTTCGCAAAAATGTTCGGCTGCCAATCAACAGTCTACGTTATATTCTATCAATCTATGTAAATAGATGTAGACGTATTAACACTGCAAATACACATTGAGTCATTAGTAAGTCATTTCATAAGTAATTTCCGAGTACAAAAGCTCCGTGTTATAAGATAGTGAATATCTCCCGGAAGGCGCACGTATCGGCTTAATTCCGCCGCTCCTTATAGAATAATAATAGAGTGACTAATATGATGGAACATTCAAAATGTATTCTAAGCGTCGTGTTGTAAACGCTTCTGATACAGAATAATATTACGTCGCCCATAATACTATCGCTCATAGTTCATCACACGTCTACGGATTTCTCTCATGACCAGTTTATTTGTTTAACATGTACACAAGCTTAAGTCAGAACACGCAGATCTACTCATTGTATAAGCAAAAGATAAAGTTTGTTTTTTTAGACATCATACTACTATAATAGATATAATGGATTTGATGAACATATCGGTAAATACATAATAAACCTTAATAAGTGCTAATTATCACTAAAAGGGCTATACTTAATTACACGCAGCACTTTTTCAAATGACTCTCGACTGTCACATATATACATGTAAGCATTATTAAATTACACACACAAACTGATACGTAATTTATCAGTATCATAACAGTAGATTTTAAGCTAACGATTGAACCAATTTATTTTCAATGAAAAAGAGTCTTCACAAAAGGTTAACTATTGGTAACCCTGTTGCATAGCACACATATATGTAAATAAAAAGTTAAAACTCCTCCTTTTCACAAAGTCGATTGAAAAGTATTCACAATTTTAATTTAACATTTATTATGCTTTTACCCGAGAGGGGTCCATACAGAAATTATAGCAGGTACACATATTTTTTTAAATAGAAATTTATAGATGTATTAATTATCAACATAGGAACAATCCTGAATATAAAAATCTATGTAGTATTTTATTAACTAAATTATTATTATCAAAATGCATGAGAAGGAAACGATTTCATTATTTTTTATTTGATGTTAACATATTATTCAGTATTTCAACAAATTATTATTTAAAGTTTTGAATTTTAATTTTTGTGATTATGTATGTATGGAATGAATAAAGCTTTATTATTATTATTTATTATGCTTTAATGACTAAGGCCGAGTCTCACAATGGGAAATAAGTATCTATGCAGGTTCTCACTATCTTTGCCATCATTTCCATAAACACAACTTTTCCATAAACAATCACTTTATTAAAGGATATAATGCGCGCCATCAAAATAATATCTGAAATTATGAAGTAAGCTCAATCAACAAGTTCAAATTTGACTTAAAAGTATTTACATGCATGCACTAGAATTAGCCGAGCTAAAAGCAATCGCACAATGCGATGAAATGTAAAATGAAATGTTTGTTACAACACATATCTTTTGGCTCTTTGTATTATTTCTTAGCGTTTGATTTGTAATAAAACCAAAGGCCGTTTAATTTGTAATAAAATAAAAGAAATTTTTCAAAATAGGATTCAAAATTTGCCATATTGTACTTCTATATGAACATTCAGTCAACATTCTTTTAATGTAATTTCATCCATATTTCTTTTATTTAATTTTGAAAAGTTATATTTTAATTGAGGTGTGTGGCAACATTTGGTAACTCCGAGTACTCTAGAGAACTACTGGGAATAATTTTTCCAACTAGTCAAACATGTAGAACTACTTGGAATAGGCCAAACAAAAGTTTGATAGAATTGCATAAGTGCAAAATTTCGATTCAAACCCCTATCTGACGTCACCCATTAGTCATAAGAAAATAGGGGGGAAATTAATCCAGACTGATTTTTGTATTTCAGAGCGAAAATATATATTTTTTTTATTTTATTTTATAAGGTTTCGATCTTACTATAAGTCTTAATTCTATATTTAAAAAGAAGTTAAAAAAAATATTTAAAATTTTTTAGCATTTCTGACTTAACGATTAAAAAAAAGTAAAAACTATAGACGATTGACTTATACTATTTTCTCTTATTTCTTCATCAGTCCAAATTTTTATTTTTTTTTATAACTTAAGTTATATCTAAACTCTTTGTAACATTTTTATGAGAAACTATATTCAATTTTAAACTCCAGTGTTAGACTAAATTAACCAATAACAAACACAATGCAGTGAACGCTTCCGATATGGTTGGCTTGTTACCGGACGCCAGTAACTCTGGCGGTTAGTTTCAAACACGGGTTCGAACCCCACACACGTAGGGGACGGTCACAACTGGTTGACTTAACGTGCCGTTAGCTTCGAAGTTTTAAAGCTTAGCTCAGTGAGACACACATTTTTACGTTGAAATTCGGAATACAGAGGAAGTTAAACGTGCCGTACGAAATTGTTGTTTTTTCTTTAGTTCTCTCCTCTCAGTGCACTCAATTTTTTGGGAGAACTCTGCGGCCATTTGAAGAAGTTAGACTTATATGTGAATACTGGATCATATGAGCGAACTTTACAAATAAAAAAATGTGGTGTTTAATGCATTTCGTACTCGTTTTACAATGTAAGTAACTATTTAATTTTAATTTATGTTTCATCATTTCACTATTTATTCTTTTTGTACCTTCATATAGAATCAGACATAACTAGATTATTTATACATATATTAACCATTTTATTAACTGTCTGTATTTATTTCGTATATATTATATTCGGTTTTCTATAGTATATATAATATAAGTATAAATATAAAACTGTACGTTTTCTTCATTTAATAAATAAATAATATTTGTAACGCGTAGGTTTCTAGAAATTTACGATTTGAATGTTTAAAATCTACTCAATCGATAAACATGTGTTGACGTTTATTTATTTATTTTTTATTGCAAATCTATTAAAAAAAAGGATTACAAAGGGCGGACTTAATGCCTTTAGGCAGCCTCTCTCAATCAACCCGGGTCGTGAAGGTAAATTTGTGGCAGGTGCAATTAAAGTATATATTATACTTACACATATACACATACATATATAGGAATATAGATAGATGTATACATATATAAATAAATACATAAATAATTTAAAGAAAGAACAAGATAACATTCGATGTTGAAACTTTCTAGAAGTTAAAAACATTATACAATACATTACAATTAAAAAGGACTTCGTTGGTAAAACTCTGTGACAGATAAATACAGCATACTTAGAGTCTCTGTTAAAAAGCACTGATATGCAAACAGTACTAAGTTTCAGTTTGAAAGTCAACGCTGCCATCTCAATCTCTTAACATACAGATACCGATATATATCTCTGATCGACAAACGCACGACGTGCTTAAAACTTTTCCTGTTAGTTCAAATGTACTATGCTGTTATGGACAAGCTTTCGCTTACCTCCGGCACTTAAACTGCGCGTCTTGTCCCTTCATCCTATAAAACATAATAATCCTTTTTAGTACCGCCTCATATAAATACGTTTATATGAGGCGGTACAAACGTATTTATATAAACGTTACACTGATTTCCTCTCGATAACGTTTTTTCACATTTTACTATCGACAGCTAAATGATTAAAAGTAAATTGTTTGGAACATCGACAATTCACAATCCGATTTCGTCGGATGTCAAACGTTATCAGTTTGTATATTTTTTTAATTCTATTATGAATGGAATATTTATATATAATTGAATTCACGATTTTTTCTTGTCGTTTCAGTAGTTTCATTTTTGAACTGAACTTATATTAATACTTTATAACATATTGTAGTGTAGGCGTAACATACTGTAACGATATTTTAAAAGAGCCACTGTTGATTTTCTCGCTGGCTTTTCTCAACAGAACTGCATTCTAAGCCGGTGATAGTTACTCACGACTAAATGTTAAAATGACAGTTCAAAAGTGCTTTTTAGAGCCTATTTGAATAAATATATTTGATTTGTTTATGGTCTAAGAGATTCATCCATACACAACATTAAGAACAATGACATAAACATTTTAGAATGTTTTGCACTTTTAGCTTCACCTTTAATTATTATTCCGAACAACCAACAAAGGGTTGCATAATTAGAAATATGAAAGATCAAATAATTTCAATTACAAATCGTATAATTACTTTTGTCGTTGTTCATTGTTTTTACATTGATATCGTAAAAAGGTATACATTGTGGAGCAAAGATATTTATTTATTTTACAATGCGACATTGATTGTTTTCGAATTAAATGATGTGCAAGGATGCAAGGATAATGCTTTTACGATTTTTTAATAAAATCCACTTACTAATAAATTTAATGGCTCATATCTTGTTAAGGTTTATACAATAACAGGCGCGGCTATTATTTAAAAATAAAAATACTACCAAATAGAAACTAAAAGAAATAAAATGAGTATTTTAACCGTCTTAGTATTATTGGTTAATGCTGTTGTGAGTGAGTACAATTTTAAATACACATAAAGGAATCCAAAATTGTAGTTCAGCCTGACGCCTGTATATTATATGCCGCGATTTCTTTATGTCATCGAAAAATCCGTTTGATCAATTCGACTGGCCCGTTGGTGTAGTGGATAGTGCTCCTGACTGAAAAACCAAAAGTCGTGGGATCGATTCCCAACCAGGACAAAATATTTGTGCGATGAGCATAGGTATTTGTTCTGTGTCTCGGTGTTAATTGTCTATATAAGTATATATTTCTAATATGTATTTCAGTTGTCTGATTTATTAAACTAATCGCCTTCAAGTAGTTCACTGTTCAACATAAATGATAAAACTCTTTCTGATTTTTACGCCTATTCCATGGATTGACAAAATGTTTATTGAACAAATATTTTTAATACATGGATTAAAACTCTATCCATTGTCAAATAAAAACTTATTCAATTGACTTAAATATAAGTTAATAATTATAAAAATTAGCAATAATACATGTAAGAAATAACTTAAATGTACGATGTCATTTTATTGTTAAATATATATATTACAATAATGTATCAATTATATTGTTATACTTTGTGGTACATGTAAAATCATACAACAAGTTTATACGACTACTTGTTTTTTTTTTAATAAACGTAATTATATACGTATTTAAATATTTCAGATATTATTTTCACATACACTGCACGATAGCTAACTTAAGTAGTTAGCTATCGTGCATAACAAGCGAGTCATCAAACTCCTTTAAACATTTTCTTACTTTTTTATTAAGTGCAATACATTCAAACACATTTCAAATCAGTTGTTAAGAGATAAAAGACCACTCAAAGTTTTCGAACCATACGATCGCAGTCCTTAAGAAGCACATTTCACGTGTTATGCAAATCAAAGTGAATAAGTTCTAGAAACTTCGTCATACTCCTACACTTTTTAACTTTCCCATAAAAATGTAACCATAAAAATTTAATTCGGTGTACATTTTGTTTCTTTATTTTTTATGTTACAGTGCTGTATACAAATTAAGCAAATATTATTGAGGTCACTGCTTTATTTCATAATTACAAACATGTCACTGATCTCTTGGCAAAATCCTACATAATCGGAAGATAGTTCTTCTACAATACATACTGTTCTGATATCTGCAATACTCTTCTCCTATAGTTTGACTGAAACGTGATTTTATATATTATTAATACTCAATAATATTTAAAACAATGCAAAGCCTGCAAAACGTCAAAAGACTTTTTTATCCCTTCTTAAGGCATTCACTGTCACCCGAACATAGAAAAGTTTTACTTCGCTAAAAGCGGTGACTTTAAAAATTCAGAGGTAAAGGTACCATCGGGGAGTGCCGAGCTCTTATTAACATCAGCCGAGTCACTTTCAAGATCACTCAGTTTGGAACTTTGAATTATTTCTTTGAAAATTCACACCAAACGATAAAAAGGACCAGCATGTTACCTCAGCTGTTTGATAAGTACCTGTTGTATGATGTATTGACATCACTGGCCGAAATATGTATGCAACCGTTTTAATTAATTTTAAAAGGCGAAAAAAATCAACATTTATTTTATTTTATTTCTGCTCAATATAAGCGCGAACTTTAATTTGTTAGAATGGAAAAAGAACAGTATCGGTCTGTAATCCGAATCCAGTTTTTGAAAGGAAAAGAATGTGATTCAAAATGCCGATTCAACCGCATGTTGCCGGTAACCTTCTTGTATGATAACTATCGAAATTGGTTTAACGAATTTAAGCGGGGGAGAATAACCGTATTTAATCAACCAGGCCGCCCAATTGAAGTGACTATAGAGGATGTGACTAAGAAAAATATCGTTTTGGCCCAATTAAACTTCGAGAAATCGCTGATGCTGTTAAAAAGTGATTACGTCAAAAATAAATGCAAACAAAAGTAACCGATTTCTTTTTTCATAAACGGGTACTACAAACAACCCTCGTAGATGTTGTTTATAAGAGTGGTAGTGATTTTATTCTTTATATGACAATTTGTTAACGTTGTCGCTATTAGTGTGAACTAAAAGTGATAATTACAGGGTAAAATTTTGAAGCCAAAAGCTAATAGTTAGCGCAATAATTACTAACACACGCAGTTCCGCCTTCTAATCAGATGGAATAATTGCCTCACTGGTGTCAAAAAGCTGGTAACGAAAGGTATCAATAGAATTTATTGGAACATTTAATATATTTTTGACATATTTTTTTTTAAATAATTATCTCAAGTATTCCTTTAAAATAAACCAAATGAAAATATATAAAGAAGCAGTAATAACCTTTGTTCATAAATTTTATTTGTCTATTTAATTCAACAAAAGAATTCTACACCCGATACCACTATAAAAACTCATTATAAAGGCCTTGTTCCTAGCACGCGACCAAGACGTGTGTTTACGGTCTGATGCATTAGATACCAGTACAAAGGTGATTTTTTTACCTTCCTTTTGTTTTTTTTTTTCATAATAAACAGGATATTCGCTCTAAGTCGGCGTCTCCTATTAATCTCGAAAAGAATTGCGCACGCGCCGTTTTAGTATTCTGGTCAAATGTAGATATTTTTACATTTTGTGAATCGGCTGACAATTGTAGGTTGACGACTTGAATAACTATTTTACGTGTGAAATGTTAGTAACTATTTACGAAAATTCGAGATAAGCCTCGAGCTGCGTCCATCTATTCTGTTATGTTAAGCGTTTTGTAACAGGCATCTCAACGTTATGTTTACCTGAAACGACTTGTAATAGCTATCCCCATATCACCTCATGTATTGATATTATTGAAAGACTGTCTACTATAACATAACTTATCGCGAACAGAAAAAATAAGAATACAGGTGCAATACTGTATCTCATTTTCAACGCTTTGGCAGCTAAGTGGAACGATGCGCACGCGTCGATCGTCACGCTTTATGATCACGATAGGCGTCTTGAAACACTGTCTTGCTCACACTCGTGAATGTTACTGAGTATTCTCGCTCTCTTTGATATATCCTGTTAATTTGGATATTCATGCCAGCTGTTTAAACGGTTACTCGAGACGTGTTGCCAGTATTTTAATAAGTGGAATTTGAATTATTATTTGTGATTACCTCAATACTTATCTGTAACGTGCCAACCACTGTGTTTCAGTTTATTGGGTACTTAAATATAGAATAAATACACCTGTAGGTGACGATCGAAGGGCAGGGTCGAGCAGTTTTGAATTCGTACTGTTAGAGAAATGTTTGTATATATCAGTGTTCATCTACAATACTAGGGTTTTTTTTCCTAAACAAAAATCTATTATCCTAATCATTATTACAATCGATCGTCGTTTTTTAAATTTTTCCAACTTTGTCAAATGTTGTTGTAAAAAAATGAATTTTGTTCTAAATTTTATACATGTTACGCGACGATAAACGAAGGGTGAGCACCGGAGCGTCACTTGCGATTGTTGCATGCCAACGGTGCAATACTTGCAAGCAACAATCATTTCTTTTATTCGCACATAGTCAAACCGCGATGCTACTACATTACAATGTAATATTGGTTCATTTTTTAATCACACAATAATAATGTAATCGTCCCTAAAAACTAATAAAACTCTTCAAATCCTTTAACTATTTTTACCCCAAAAATCGCTGACGCTAAAACAATTTTTTTTATTTCTGCTAAATTTGTACCAACCACTTGTATGATTCAATATGTGATACGATTCTATTTATAGGCGTGCTCTCTCAGGCGCAAAACTTTCAGGAATGAAATTGTCTAAAATTAGTTCAAAATTGCCAATAAGTTTGCGTGATACAAAGTTCCACTCAAACTCGGTGCGATTAAACGGAATTTATTTAAATCTTGAGAAGTAAGAACAAAGGCTGAATAGGTTATAAGTTTATAAACTACTCAACGCTCCACCTTAATTTCTTTGTCAACAATTAAAAAAAAACAATCTGAGAAATCAATAAATTTCCTAAAAAATTGTATTTATCATTTCTTCTACTGTAGATCATCGTCTCGCTGTTTAATTTTTCGTGGAACTGCAATGGACACTTATGTGTTTAGAGTAGGGTTAAAAAAACAAAGGATTTTTTAATTCATTGTTCGACCTTCTTCTATCGAACAGGAATATTTTCATTTGAAGATTCTTTGGGTGGTAATTTTTTATAGTAACTTTTTTAATGTTCATTCTGTGTTATCGGTCAATAGTTACAGTTATTAACATAATATTACTTTTATATTAATTGTTATTTTTAATTACATAGTGCTAAAATGCTGCGACTAGATTCAGCTTCACAAGCGTAATACTATTAGTATTAACTAAACTGTAACCTATAGCCACTAGATAATCTATCTTTCCATTAGTAAAATCTGTGTGAAAATCTATACGTTAAGTTCTTAATGTAGCCCGAACAGATACTCACTTCGGCCATAGATTTTAATTTGAAAAATGTAATATAAGATAATCCAATATATACAAAATATGGTGTAAGCAATTGTTATTTTACATTGAAATGTAAATTAATAACAATGTACAATTGAAAAACTGTTGAAACCTTTTAATCAATGGGTCTCAGTAACGCTCCAATTGATCACCATTTCCTTTGTTTGCTTTTTTTTATTGCTGTATTATTTACAATAAATGAAAAGCACAGACAAAATGCATAAATCCGTATAGGAGTAACACACTCCGGCTTGAAACCGAAGGCGGAACAAAATGGTGGATCGTATGGTTACGGAAAGTCGCCCGCTGACGTATCGCGTACCAGCCGACGCCGGATATTAAGCGAGTTACAAAACCGTGACAATGTGAACGACTGGAGCTTACGTGTTGTCTGCTTTAACTTACTAGCTTAACTGTGCAACAGCTTCAATGGCTTTTAAAGAATACATTGAGATGATGTATAGAGAATGTACCGATAAGAAGAAAATTAATTAAGTATTGACGACATGTGATTAAGTTGCAGTATTATAATAATGCTATTTATATGCTGTAATATAGAAATGAACAGTTCTATAGCTTAATAAATGCTCTTGTAAAGAAGCTTCAAACCAATTTATTAAACTTGAACAAAATCATATTCATTTGAAAACAGTTAGATTTTATTATTGATTATTTTAATATTTATATCCACAGTATATATACATATATTATATCCACAGTATTCAATTATGTCGACAAGGACTTCAAAATAATTTTGTAAAAAATATTTCGATAAGATGAAATTCAAAGATGTTCGAAACGAATTGAAAACCGCGAAACAATATTCCAGCTGGCTCATCCGATAATAATGATGTTTCCGAGTGAGAAAGCACCTAATGTGCCCTGCAGGGTATATCCACCTTCAATTTCTTGGCAGATTATATTCTGTAAAAATGAAAATTCCTTGGGTACATTTTCCTTCTGCAATATTGCGCCGAGGTAAAAGTAATTTTGATCTCCAAGCATGTCATAGAGCGGATTTAGTTCCGCAAACATATAGCTTGGAATTGTCGCTTACAATAATACAATTAGTTTCATGAAACTAAATAATGCAGTCATTTAAAAGTAATATAAAACAAAAAAAATAGTTTTAAGCGATAATTCTTTTTTTGTTTTTAGAAAATAAAAATTGGATTTTTTTTTCTTTTTAGAAACTGATTTTAAATAGAACTATCCTTGAGAAGGGCTTATAAAAGCAGATCTAAAACTAAAAGGCGTGAATGTCTTCTCATATTATCACTTTAGTACTTGTTAAAAAACTTATTAAAAAAAAAATTAGTAACCGTTAGACATTTCACCACCAATACCGTAGTTTGTAATTTTTAATGTTTTTTTATTTTTTCATCAACATAACAACTATAAAATTCACTGTTTGTTACAGGTGTACAGTCTGTACGAATTATTAACATCCGGGTACCGGAAGTCATTCAATATGGTACTAGAGATGCCGTAACCCTTGACTGTGATTACGTAACGAAAAACGTAACAGGATTAGTAGTAAAATGGTTTTACATGGACCGATCACAGCCGGTGTACCAGTGGATACCTCCTCAAAAGCCACAGGCCCTAGGATTATTAAAGAACAAGGTACTTCGATTGACCAGCTTCATACATTTTTTTTTCATATATACATATGTATAACGGTTAGAAAGTAACAGAGTCTATTATGACGTAAAAATCTGGGATGACACTTGAAAAACTTGTTTCGTGTTGAGCCGCTTACTCGGTATTCATATATAGAAAAAATACACTATTAAAGTGAACGTTATAGAAATAAAGCTTATCACGCGCATAATAATTAATAATATTAATAATATGTTGGGCTTTGGTTTATTTATAAACAACCCAATTATCAACTGGCTCCTTTTTCCGGCTCTTATTTGTTAATCTGAGCTCATAACACCATCTTTTATTTTTTCATGAGCACGTCAAGATAAATTTAGAATCTCAAGTTAAACAATATTTAAAACTACAATGCCTGTACATTGCTTTTTGATCATGACATCTCATTTTAAATGCTTTTACACTTGTAATATAGCAATCATTTGTACATTTATCCTATAAAGCCAAACGATTTTGCTACAATATTTTTATGTTCGTAGAATCACACTAATCGTACAACTCACAATCATACAAATAGTAAACCATACATATTAATTTATTTTTGAACCACCATTAATTTCACTTGAAATATTAATGAATTAGCACATATATTGATTTCATATTATTTTTACTTTCAGCTAGATCTGTCTTACGTGATATCAAATAATCCGTACACACAGCACAGGGCGTTACGGATATTACAACCTGGTACCGAGCTGACGGGAAACTACACATGTGTGGTGTCAACATTTCTTGCAGAAGATGAAAAAACGCGGCCCATGACCATCTTTGGTAAATACCTACAAATTAATAAGACCGTCGTGCAATATGCGGTGTTGCTTTGGACCTAGACTTTGTTCACCTTTTGGTTTTAACATTCTGGGCTACGGGCTGTCCACGGTTTATCATCAAACTAGTGTTAAAATAAGAATATCGTAACCATCAATCATTAATATCCCAATCATTACCCAATGTATTGATGAAGTTTGAGAATTATACCCCATAGCGAGGTTAAGACTGATACATAATGCGTGTTTGTGTGTGTTAAAGTAACAATGCGCTTTGTGCTCTCCGACAAAACGGAAATTACATCGTGCAACTTTAGCCACCGGCGTCGAATCCAACTGATGATATTTGTCGGTTACCTATACGGCGGGGATAAACACCTTATTTATCTCAACTCTTATACGATAAGTACTTGAAGATTTACACATAAAAAGAATCAATTGTTATGAGTAAAAAATTTACTTTATATTTCTTAAAAAGATAAAATCTATATGATGACAATAATGGTTTTTTTTTTCGAAAAACTATCATTTTGAAACCCTAGTAGTAACAGTAGTAGCTTCTATGAATCGAAAACCGGCATTATATTATAGATGTTTACATGTTTTAAATGATAAACTGCAAAATCTCAATCCTGGTGAAAAATGAGAAATAGTTTCCGAAATTTCTGAGCAAAAGCATTTAATAGGTTCCTACTTAAAATTTAAAATCTGGATGAACAAAACACGCTCGTTTCGATCAAAACAAAATATCAACGGAACATGTCAAACTAGCACGAGGGGAAGAGAAGTAAGCTAATGGAATACAAATGACCGTTTTGCTTACACGATGAAATCAATCAATATATGATACGATCTGACTGTCATCCGATAAACATTACATTGAAAGCTATCAAAATTTGTTGGAATAAAAAATTTCATTTCATTAGCCATGAAAATTTATAATTCTGCTTACAATGGTATTAAAACTTGTTCCTGCATTTATTTTAAATAACGGTTTTACCCATTGCCGGAACCTTTATGCAAACCACTTTTTATATTGATTATAACGGATGAGATATTTTCATTTTACATATTTATCTTGTGAAAAAAGGGAACATATTCACGAATAGACTTTGAAAATAATACGATTTTTGTACTAGAGACTAAAATTATTTTTCAATGGATCGTCTATTACTATAATAGAGCATATATTAAACATATATTAAAATGTGAAATGTAAATTATTCAAATTTGCTACCAAGCCAATAAAAGCCAATAAATATATTGTTACATTCATCTGCAATAGTAGATGGTAATAACCATCCAATCTAAATAAATAATATATTTTTATAGATTTCATCAAGATGGCATAGTCAAATTTAGTTTTATATTTGAACCGTTATTACCTTAATTTCAAATTTTTTCTTCGGAAGCTAAACAATGCTCAAGGATTTATTACTTGTGAATCGCATGATATTATGCCATTGGATTTGACTGTCAAAGAAACATTCACTCTTTGTAATAATCGTAAAATTTGATAGTTGTTATGTCAAAATGTCATATCGCCTGACAAAATTCTGCTTACTCATCGAGACTAATAATAAACCATATTTTGAAAATGTACCCCGTTAGCTACTTAAGACAAGCTTATCATATCGAGATTATAGAGAGAGAGGTAGGAGAGGTATAGAGAGAGTAGAGAGACACAGAAATGCGTTTTAGTTGAAGATGACGGTACAAAAGGTGTCACTCAATAACTATTTTCGATCGAATGAAACTTGCTTTTATGTTTCTATAACTCGATTTCCTTCTTCGTTTGCTCAGTATATATTTTAGGAGACCCTTATTTATTATTGCGTTCACTTTAAATAACTTATTAATTTCTGAAAATATGTCCATCAAAATGACCACATAGGTTAGTCTCTTTAGAAGAAAGGTCGACTAAGTGCAAAACGGTGGTAGACCCACGCAGCTGTCCCCGCTGCTGTATGGGCCGGCTCAAACCGGGTCAGAACCACGACCTCACAGAAAATCGGCGTAAAGTGGAAGTGTTTGTGCCTCCGCGTTTCGTCCGTTGAGTGAGGTGGCCGGTAGCCCCTCCCCCTCCCCGCCCACCCACTCAAAAATACCAG
>DWHO01000837.1:0-17623 GCA_018247575.1 Eurytides lysithous rurik
GAATTATGTGCTAATTAAGATTTATAAATTTTATTCCTTAGTAAGGCAAGCCGGGCTTTTGGTCTTGTATGGTAGTATCGCCACTGGATTGAGGGTATGCGGACAATAAACATGACGAATAAGACCACAGTCTATAAGACGACAGTGACCTAAAAGATGTCTGTATGATGATGGATATGTGTCCGTCGTAAAACATCGTTTCAAAATATCATTGTGATACTATATTGCTCTGTTGCCACGATTTAGAAAGACAGATCAACGAAAGCACTTTGTATTTACTATACCTATATTCTCTCACGAATCGAGTCTCACCATTGAACTTCTGGAAATAAGAATGACGAATGCCAATAGTCCGAGCTCATGATTAATTAAGTGAACCGCGAAGAACAATTTTATTAGAGTGCTTTACTCTCCGTTTGCAGTTGTAATATTCCCTAATTGGAATAACGCCGCAACGTCGTCGACTTGTTACTCCGTTAATTCGTTTTGACCGCTCGTTAAACCGAAGACGTAATAAAGAAAATTGAAGCGACAACTCCCCGCCACGCGCAGTTAACGCGAGCGCATTAAATTTTAACAGCAACACACACAAAAAACCCTAATTCGTTAACTGGGGGAGACTACCGAATTTACCGGCAATTACTCACATTTATTCTCTTTGTTTCAGGTGCAACGGGCAAAATGATCCGCGCGCGTTCTGTACAATCCAAAGACGACCAGAATGAACAAAAGTGCACGTTATGACGGTGTCATGAAGCGATGATGAACGGAATGGAGACGACGAGGAAAGAACTGACTTGATATCGCCCGAGTGATTATAAAGTGATGTTTCGCGGACTGTTCGTAATAGAGTAGGACTGGACGATGTCATTGTGTTGATTCTGAATAATGCCTGATCGGGAGTCGGTTGGAGGTCCTGGGACTGCGGGCGGCGGTGGTTTCCTGCCACTACAGTTCCCCTCGGCTTTCGCCGCCTTCCATGCTACCACGCCCCCAGGGGCACCAGCCACCGCGATGCACCACGCGACGCACTACCACCATCACGCCCAGTAAGTGATTTTTACTATTTAAGTACTCGTATACACCTACGTCTTTGTTGTCCGACAAATAATAATAATGACAATGACAATATCAGGGGACATTTCACACACTAGGCAGAGTGGTGACACTAGGGAGAGATGGTAATCAGGCAACACACAGGCTGGTGATATACATACTTTTAAATATATACTTATATAGATAATTACAAAGAACAAATACCTCTGCTCAACCTTTGGTTTTGCAGTCAGGAGCACTAACCACTACAATAACGGGCCAGTCAAAATCCTTTACGCATTTTAAACATTGTCGTATTTTATTTCTTTCAAGTTGCATTCGAATCTAAAATTATCTATTTTTGAAACGTAGGGAGGTTTTACTGCGGTCCTTTAAGTTATTTTTTATTTTGTATTATGTTACCTATAGATTAAGTGCGCGTAAATTCAGTGAAGTTATTATCGACTCCTTACGCGCTGTTCCCGTTTATACATTAATGTAAATTTAAATGCCACTTATGTTTCTGCAATCAACTTTCGGCTATAAACAGCCATTAGCGACTGCGCCTTATCATAAGCTAGTCCGTTTACAATCTAGACTAGCTTATGCTCGCGACGTCACGTGCCCTTTAAAAATAATATTAAAAAAAATTATAAAATAACCTATACGCGTTGTGTAAAAGTTTAAAATTAACTACTATTACTGAAACTAAGTTTAAAATTGGCGGATTAAATATAAACATGGATTTAGTAGCTTAACATTCGATTACATTAAGTTAATCACAAACATATGTACATAGAGAATGCAGCATATGTAAATTTGCTTCTTTGCTAATACAGTAAGTGTCCCTTAACTTTCAAAAATTTGTCGTTTTCCAGCAGTTCCGAAAGGACAGGTCCATTTATCGGATTAGACTATAAAATAAAGTGGTCATTAACATTCGTCGAGGAGCAAGCCCCCTCGAACATTTTTATTGCGTAACTCCTACGTGCGCCGTCGAAGTTTTTGTCCCGATAACATTTCAACACCGACTTTGTATCCATACATGTTCAATTAAAAACCCAACTGCGGCAATGTTTTCACCATAGTCAATTAATACGGTAATACGCGCGACATCTTCATGAATATGCTATTTTATTAGCGAACGCAACGAGAGCTCGTCGGTTTGATCGCGCCGGACTATTTTTACCGCGCGGGGTATTTTTATTGGGGGCACTTCTTTTTCTCTATTAGATTAGCTGCGGCGTCGGCCCCGGTTTACGGCCGCGGTCCCATAAAATCCGGTCCAGGTGGGACGAGGCGTTACTTAAGGCAAATTTATTGCGAAAGCTCAAGCGCAGCGCGAGCCGCGAACGGCGTTAATCTTCGACCGTCCTTGAAACGGATCGATCGACACGTGAACGCTCGGACAAATGGAGAGCAGGAAGTCGTAAGGGATTGAGACGTTTACAATGTTAGCATGGACGTTAATAAAAGCGGTGCCGCGCGTCCCAACAAACGAGTCGCCGCGCTCAAAGGGCACGTGATGTATGGACGGCAGCGGCTCGCCCGGCTCTAATGATTAATGCCTCGACGTCGTGCCTCGGGCGTCCCTCCGCCCGAGATTACTCAATATCCGACGGAATTAAAGAACTGTTAATACTTCAAACGCCACAGTTCCAGTCACCGTCACCGACCGTTCCCGACTCGCGTTTCCAATGATTTTATTGTTTCCACTCAATAGTGCTTTGTTCGTGTGAAATACCGCAGTCTATCCCGCCGTCGCTTAAATCATTCGCGCGAAGATGGATGTGCCGCGGCCGAGTTTATTTCAATGCTTCCCCAACACCGTCGTTATACATACAGCTTGTTTATAGTGATTGCGGAGTTCTCTACGCTCGTAATAAACTATCTACTTCTGAATAGGCCGTTGCGGAGCTATCTGTGATTTCTGATCTTTTGTGCGTCGTGCGTGCAGTGGCATTCCGTCGCCGGATGCCGCGCGGCCGACTGTACCCGTTAACGACAGCTCTTCGGTGCCTCATTTAACCCGCTGCCGCGATAATTGCCACCACGTGTTTATTTCCAAGCCCTCTAATTATAGCGCGCACAATGGGTTGGACACGATCGGTTATTTCGGCCCCGTCCGCCCCGTCAAAGTCGATTTTGTCCGGTCACAAAAGAGGTGTTGCGAGCCGCCTGTCGTTTGATTCATTAACCGAAACTCTTTGAACTGATGTATCGGTGCCACTTTGCCTATCCATCCCAGATCGGCTTATTTCACGTTTCCATCTTTGAACTTTCTTTGTTCTTGTGTTCGCGATTGACTTTTTACATTGTCGCAGGCGGCGTGTCCAACATTGACATACCGTCTATCCAACCCCCTATGGCCATTCAGTCGTTCTTTAACGGTCTTCGCACATTTTATTACCGCCTGTTGCTATACTATTTGGCTAGCAGTAAAACGTGTTCAATCGCAGATCGCTGTAACGTTGAATCGCGTACATAAAGCAGAAACTCCCAAGGCACTCTTAATCTAACACACGCTAACACACGCGTCGCCACAATGGCTTCCAAACCATAATAAAGCGCCATTCTCCCGCCCGCATCCCACCACGCTCTCATTGTGACCGCGTCCTGTCTTCACAAATCATCGGGACACGAAAAAACACTATTATTATTGATGTAAAGACAAAAGCATTATCGCCGCGCGATTGGGCGTCGTGTGTGGCTGGTCCATTGTTGGGGGACGCTGTAACACGGAGTGTCGGCGGCAATTAGGCGCGATGTCTTTATCACGCTCGTGATCTAAGGCTTTATTATTTCGGTGTACGTTTCTCTTATCGATGACATCTAATACTCCATATCGGGCTGTTCGCTCGGCACGTAACTTTTAACTCTTTATATCGAATAAGATATTCGATACCGGTTCGGTATAGACGTTTGGCTCATATTTGTTATTACGTGTAGCGGGTAATTATGGTGCGGAGATTAATGTCGTATTCCACTTCAATGTGAGGTTCAATTTTTATCGCTTAGCGGCTAATGCTTGATCGTTATCATAAAATGTTACACTTTCAAGCTCAATAAAAGCTTTGTAACACCACCATTGTTATCACACTAAGACAAAAAGTGTGGACGATGAACCTACGTTTTTGGAGGAAAAGGATTTTAGAAACATTAGCAAGATTGAATACACTTTTTCTCAAATTCTTTATTAATTTGATCTTGTTTCACTGTTGCTAAAATATAATGATGAAGCGATGCCAGCTTATTAAAGGTAATCATTGTTAATAGAATAACCTTTAACCGCGTCAGCGTCTAATTCACGAAGATCAGACAATTTACTACGATTGTAGTATTAAAGATTTCATCCTCTAAAATTAAAAATTTGTGCTTAATTAAATCGAACCTTGTTGTTTTTAAAACTCCCATTTATTTAAATAGATTAATAATAAGTTAATTATTATCATTTTCTCTAAAAATTGTCTTATCCCTTACATTGTTTAAATGAATGATGTTTACGAATTACCGTCGGAGGAATAATTTCGGGATCAATTTTAAAAAAACGTCTACAGTTCCAACATTTGTGATTGTTAGGAAAATTAATCCGAGATTTATTTTTAAAACGTTAAATTTTTACAGACAAGTCGGCTGATTTTTATAATCGACTGTCGTTCACCGATCGAATCTCGGATCCGGTCGTGAGACGGATAAAAAGACCCCGATCGGTCAGTCGCATTAGCAGCCGTGTTCCGGTCGTAAATTGGTCATTCCCTTCGTCCGGCCGCTTGTTGCCGCTATTGTCGTAACCGGATACAAATGACCCGGGAACTGAAATAAGCTTGGGAACGTAACGAGCGCCCGCATCTTTTAATGATGGATTACTCTTGGCTGCACTACGGCGAATTAGTGAAAATTGAACTAGTGGTCGGAGGATCTTTGTGAAGAATTTTCCAGTCGGGATTTGAACTCAGGTTTTTAGGGTGTATCGAAATAAAAACGCACCCTGCCTCTGAGATATCTACATATAGTTAGTGCATACTGTTCGTTTGCTCATAAACCCGACAATGATTATCAATTTCGTCGGTTTGTGATATTTTTAGCCACACGAAGTGGGAGGCCGGCCGCTTGGTGATGAGATGTATGTAATTAACCTAAATGCGAATGCGTGACGCTATTTGAATTGTTCCTCGTATTAAAATTTATTAATATTAATTTGTTGTATCAATCTATTCATTGTTGATTGATAGATAAGGTATAGATTGAATGTATCCACGAAACGTATTAATACGTACGTATTAATGTTTATGTAGATTGTAAAACCGACTTCAAGTGCTTAATTCTTATTTGTTTCTTATTTATTTATTTGTTTTAAGCAAACATAATTGTGAATTTACAAGTTAAGCTAAAGCGCTCACAATATTATACTTTATTAAGAACAATTTACAATTATAATTTACTTAAATGAAATATGGCATTTTGAACCTCATTTAAAAAGGAGCTTATAACTCTGATAGATTCTTATTTTCATAATTAAAATAGCACAGTGATATTTATGGTATACGGTTGAACAATTTCAACAACAGCACAACGTAAATAGTGTGCAACAACTGTGAGGCGGTAATGGAGGACTATCGTAAAAAGTCCCTTTAGAGCGTACACGGCATTTCACCCACTCGATAGGCTCGGACTGTAGGTTTTTACAAAACACGGGTTCGTTCAACGGAGCGGGACCGATGTGGGTGAATATCATCCAATGACACCCCGCGTGCGTCCGCCCAGTTATGCTCTAGTTGGTTGTAGTGGCGAATCGGCGTTGTTTTAGCACTTCTTACTTGTTATATACACTTTACACAAATCGATGTTAATGTTGATAATTTCTTTGTATAATTTCCAACGCTGCCCCTAATGTAATGCTCCTATGTAAGATATTTTTTTTTAATGCATTAGACTGACAAACGAGCAAGCTGCTCACCTGATGGTAAGCGACTACCGCTGCTCATGGACATTTGCAGCATTACAGATCTATCAAATGCGTTGCCAGCCTTTAAGGGGGGAACTTTGAGGGAGGGAGGAGAAGAAAAAGAGCGGAAAAGGGTGGGATGGAGGAAGAGGTAGGAAAGGGAGGAGGGGATTGAGCCACCGGTCATCTCATTCACTGGACGAAAGGCGGAAGCATAAATACTTCCACTTTACATCGATTTTCTGTGAGGTCGTGGTACTTATCCGGTTCGAGCCGGCCCCATTCAGCAGCGGGAACAATTGCGTGGCTCTACCACCGTAAAAATATTCCTTGTGTTATAATGGCGTTTAACACATATAGATTTCACACGGACAAACGCCCACATGCGGAACAATCATCTGCCGTTCATACAAATTTTTGTATCTGGTGGAATCAAACCAATGACCTCCCGACCAACTGACTCTGAAGCCAACAGCTTAGCAACTGCCCCGAACGAGTCACCCTTGATAAGCTAGTGTACAATATAGATATAATATTCCGCGGCGAAATGCAAGTGTTATTGAAAGTTTTAAAAATAATCCTTTTACCTATATCATGTATTGTTGTTGAGCTACAATCAAATTTTCTTAAGAAATAACTACCTAACCCATGATTCCTGTTACAAGGTCAATAGCAGCAAAAGCTATCTGAAAGCATACTTGACGTGCTTTTCATTATTTATATATTCCATTAAATAAAAAAGAGATCCGCCAATCGATATTATATACAGCTTGAAAAGGCGCCGTGTAAAATGATAATTTAATCAGAACTTCGTATAAATGCTTTTTAGTAAAAAAAAAGCTCCGAATCATGCAACGTCGCGTGCGTGCGGTAGCCGCGGCCTCCGTCCGCCCGCCCGTCCGCTCCTCATTAAAGCGTACTGCGGAGCTTTTAGATCGATTTAACTCAGGCGAAGTATCCCGACCGATGTTATAAATGCGAAAATGTGTTGTCGGTTTGTTGGTGTGTCACCTCGGCCCTCTTCACGTAGTGTGTCACAAAACAGCGCAATTTGTATACGTACACTATTCCCGATTTTTACTACGGAAAATTAATACGAAATTAAGATCTCCGCGTGTGAAACTGCGGACGACATTTTGTCCGTAAGTAACGAAAAGTATTAAGTTTCCTTTAATTGTGAAATTAACAAAATATATTACGAAAGTTTTCAACGTTTTTTATCGCGTTTTGCGCTCATGTTCTTCTTATAGTAGTAAGACAGTATAGTAGACTCTGCAAGAGTCAAGAAGGTAGTGACTCTTGCAGAGTCTACTATACCGCTAAGCAACTGTGTGTATATATGTATATTGTTTTCCACTTTTCGTAATTTATATTTTTTGAAATTCATTTCTGTGTTGCACAGCTAATGAACATGCATTAATAGGAGAGTGTTCAAATCTCGTTTCCTCCTTTCCCATTTTCTTTTTCTTATTGTTAATTACTTTTCTGCTTCCCAAAACAGAATAGAATGAGCTTATAAAAGGGCGCTACAGTGTACGAACGTATGGAATATAAGCTTTTAAAAAGCACCATTTTAATGGGGCATTCGCAATAAATTAATATATCGACAGCGACAAGGCGCCTTATGAACAAATTTAATCCGCCGGTTGCGTTTAGCGGAGCGCGGTTACTGCTTGCCGGCACGCCACCCAATATTGCGCCGTTTTTATTGAAATTGCGTTTCGTTTTTCGTTTCGTGCGGTTTTTTCGCGTTAAAGCGCGTTCATACGTCACGGTTCTGGTAGAGGACAATCGGATATCGGAGTAGGGGCCCTTTGGTGCGGGTCGATAGGCGTCGTTACGGCGACCGATTATTAATGCCTTTGCAAAATAAGGTTTTTTAGTTTACGATCGATTTGCTCACGACCGTTCGGTAGAGTAGTTTGTTATTGTTTCATTTGCCTTTTTGAAGACGACTGTGAAAAACCCAGGAATCGTTTTTAGCCTCTTCATGTAAATACAATGAAAACAATAGTCGAAATATAACATACAATCGGAATATTTTGTGATGTGAAGCTAATAAAAAATGTTTGTTTTGAGAACAGGTTAACGAAGATTTTAGGAACATTATAGAGGCACCTCAATAATGTACCTAAAATATACATTACGTAATTTTGTCGCTTTTTATAATAGATCATAGATTGTTAACACTATTTCTATCAAGATTTTATGTATATATATTTACGTAACATGATAAATACGTACAAATATATGAAATTTAGATCTAGGATATTTTGGATAAAAATTATTCCGCTAAATAATTTTACCGTTTATACGTTATGAACACTTTAAGATATTGAGAACGAATTATTAAATGTAGCAAGTAATTGAAAGCTAAGCTATTTTAAAAGACGTCTTTTGATGCCTTTGTTAGAAATAGTATTAACACAATGCAAATAGTCGTGGTTTTCGATAGCATTATTATGTATATAAGTTATGTATTTAAGAAATTACAAATGTTACGATGTATTAATTTGTTATCTCTGTACGTATTTAAATATCCTATTTAAATACTTTTTTCTGGTTATACACAATTTTATGTTAACCCGTCTAATTCTTTTTGCGCCATCCTAAGGTCAAGTGGTAGAAAATGCCTTCGGCATTAATTCACCTTTGTACTTAAACATTGTGCATAGACTACATAAAAAAATAGTTGTTGCCAATTGTTAAATTCTATCAAAAATATAACGCTAAACTAAAACCTAGTCCTTTGATAGATGATATATTACATCTTTGATTAAAAACTTTTATTGTTTTTTTTTTTTAGTCCGGGAAATAAATATTCGCTTCGACACATCCACGACATTATGCTAAGTCTAAAAACGGAATACCAAAGCCCTGTAACACAATACGCTATCAAAAGCGAACTGCTTCGGAAACCCGGCACCTGTTGACTTGTTTACAGAGACAACAAGTTGAATACGCTTGTGCTATCGCTTAAGGCAAAAGCGGAAGCGAATAATATGGTTAAAACAATTTGGTCGTTAAATTTATTGTCGAAACAATTACGGCCAGTCATTAAAATCATGTTTGTGTTTAGAATCAGTGTTCGTTAGTTATTTATTTGGGTAACCAAATTAAACTAGAAACATCAAACTTGAAAATAAAATTTAATTACAAATCCTAATTAGCACATAATTCCCGCATCGCCCAAATTTAAAAATATATAATTATTCGGGAATTATGTGCTAATTAAGATTTATACATTTTACTCCTTAGTAGGGCAAGCCGGGATTTTGGGCTTGTACGGTAGTACCGCCACTGATTCTACGGTGAATGAGGTAAGGTGAAGGTTTTTTTTTTATGGGCAAAATTACTGTGTCACAAAATTACTGTACTGAGGTATACTACATTATATATAATATTATTGAATGATTGAACCAAACCATTTTAAACTGGAGCGTTTATAAACTATGTGTTGTGGTTTACTGTCATGTGCAAGCGCAGGGCTGGATTTAGAGGTGGAGGCCCTAGGACAATAAAAAAGTGCGAGGCTTCCTGGCCCCTAGTTATTTTTCAAATAAAATGCGCAGTTTTTTCAGTCGAGTTTTTTAATGCATAATTTATTTTTAAACCAAGTAAAAACAAATACACCGTATGTTATGGTGTATTTGTTTGTTACAATTAAAAATAAACAAATTATTACTTTTGAATTTGGAATCTGTCTTTTCTTGGAATTGGAATGTAAACGGAGTGGGGTGATAAAGAGAACCGAATCGCTGTGATTGTGTTACATAAAGTAGGTTTGGGGCGAAATATAATTTTTAAGATCCTCCATACGCTTGGTATTAGTCATATGTTTGTGTACCGGGCTATTGATAGTTACAATGAAACCTCCTCAGTTTGTGACAGAAAAAGATCTGGCCGACCACGTAGTGTTCGTACGAAAAAGTCGATCAATGCAGTAAGGGAAAGAATTCGAAGAAATCCTGTCCGAAAGTAAAAGATTTTATATCGGGAGATGAAGATGTGCTATCTAGAACCATGTCGCGTATTTTAAAAGATGACTTAGGACTTGCAGCCTATAAGAGACGCACGGGTCATTTTTTAACTGATAATTAAAAAAAATTGGGTGATAAAATCAAAACAACTACTTAAGCGCTACACAAAGGGAGGTTACAGAAAACATTTGTTTACGGATGAAATTTTTTTTACAATTTAGCAATATTTTAACAAACAAAATGACAGTATTTATAAGAAGCAGAAGAATCTGAAAGCCCTAAAGAAGCTTCCCAATTAGTCAACAGAGTACAAAGTGGGCATTATTCGACTTTAGTGATGGTTTGATGGCGTGTTAGCTATGAAGGAGTGACTAGGGCATATTTTTTTGAAAAAGGTATCAAAAAGAAATTGAAAAGGTAGTTAAGCCCCTTAACAACACCATGTTCAATAACCAAGAATGATCCTTTCAGCAAAACTCGGCGCCGGGTCATAAAGCTCGATCCACCCAATCTTAGTCAGAAACGAACGTTCCGGACTTCATCAGAGCTGAAGACTGGCCGTCATCTATTTCTGATCTTAATCCACTGGATTATGATTTATGGTCAGTTTTAAAGAGTAAGGCTTGCTCTACACGCTATGATAATTTAAAGTCCATACGATCGGCAGTGACTAATTTTCCCATAGAAAGAGTGCGTGCTGCTATTGATAACCTCAACGTTTAAAGGACTGTATTGCAGCCAATCGGGACCACTTAGAATAAGCTTTATATATTTTAATGGTTTTATATTAACGTATTAAAACTAACACACTATAACACTGTTTGTAACTATATTTATGGCAAGACTGAGTAGTTTAAATTTTTATCTATAGGTACTTTGAAAGGCTTAGGATGTTATTATTTCGGCTACAAGCCTTTAATTAATTCCGAATTCCTCGCGAATTCGTAAACGGACAAGTTAAGGCTGAACAAATTATGTAACACATGTCAACATCGCCAGCTATAAGATAATATTGACTTGGCAAGAATAGCATGTGCGTACGCAAATTCAAGTGGCGTGGTGACATCATTGCTTACACTATATAGTTAAGTTAGTGTTAAAGTGAAAAAAAAATGTATGATACGATATAAATGTATATTATTCACTTTTAGTTTGAAAACAGTAAGCAGATAAGTCATATCTATACTATATAGAATTTCTTTTTTTTAATGGCATAGCCGGACAAACGAGCAAACCACTCACCTAATGGAAAACAATCCTCTACCCATGAACATGCGTTGCCCGCCTGGAAGTTGAGAATTTTTGAAAGATAAAGCGGAGCGGAAGGCAAGAAGAGGAAAGGGGAGTCAAGAAAAGGTAGAGGAGGGTGGGGGAAGGTTCTTTACCAATCATTCGAAAAATATGAAATAAAGACTGAAATATTTCCCCAATTCAGTGTCAAATGTCTTTGTAATATTTTTAGGTGGTAATGTGACGAGACCCTCTCCACGCTCGCCACCAAGAGATTTCAAATGTTATATATCAATGCTGCGTAACGCTGGCCACACCAGTCCGGAGCACAATACTACTTAGACATTGCTGTTTGGTGGTTAAGTTACTGGCAATGCAATCCCACTCCAGCTATATAAAAAGCCTACTTAAAAAATTAAATACTTTAAAAGTTTTTGCTCCTGGTTTCGATTACTTGAATTTGAATTACATATTTGATCCTCAAATACTCAGATCCTCTTTCCGTTTTTATGTAAATGTGAGGGTAAATTTAGCCTATGTAATTCGCCATCCTAAAATCTATACCTGCTTCTGTTCCATTTAATATCATAGTTTAATATACTATGTACGCTCATGCAGTCTAGGCTTTATGCAAGAGATAAAAAAATGCCGATGCTAAAAATGTATTTGGTAGACGACCCAGATTTAAAATTGTTCTGAAGAAGATCGCATTGTACGGAGTTGTCTTGTTATTTTAGATACATTTGATGACCCAGTACAGTTCAATCCTAAACACTATCAACGTAATAATAGTACATTGTTACATTGCTCGTATCTAATTTATATTCTCTTCTCCTGAGTAGTTAGCTTTTGAATTAGAGAAGACAAGTGAGTAGGCCACCCACCCTTTATCTTATGTCTTATGTTGACTGAAGTTTATGCTTTTAGCCTATGCGGCTCTGTAAAGCTTCACCGGACACCGCACCCGTGAGAATGCTAGTTCTCACGGGTTTGAAGACCCTACTTCTGCAGGGTCACGCATGAGGACATGCGTGGTGATTTCCAAAATAGTGCGTGGACGACCTAAGGTGTTTGATGTGGAGACACTAACTGTGTGTGTAGTGTTGATTGGCTGGACCCCAGACGGTGGATCCGATAGGCCGTCGCCCCCTTCCTTTTCGTCCGGATCGGTGAGGACGTTACGCGGACGACGTTTGTGAACGGGCACATCGGGCCCCGGATGGTAGGTGCTTGGTAGGTGCACCACCCACCCTACATTCACGTCTTTGTATTTGTAACCTTACAGGGTAGACTAGTTACCAGGACCACGATTCCAGAAGGAAAATCAAACAATAAATCGATAATTCCACGACGAAAGATCAGTCCGTCGTGTTCAAGTACTGGTGTTTTCCAGTTTTTTTTTTTAAGAAACGAGAAAAGTCTGCTCATAAAAACACTGTGCAACACAGTCCCTACGTGAAACTACTACGTGAAGGCTTACGACCCGAAGTTTAAAAATATTATATCCCTTCTTCTTCAAATGTCTCTCCACTACTGAAGGTTGGCTGCTAACTTATTAAAGTTGAACTACACTAGAAATTTGATGATCAAATCAAATCAAAATATATTTATTCAAATAGGCCTTTACAAGCAGTTTTGATCGCTCTCTTGTTATCTCTCTCATACTTACCACTTGGAATGCAACTAATGTTGCGAAGAGCCTGGCGAGAAACTCAACAGTGGTTCTTTTTTTAAATACCGTTACAATAGGTTGTCTTAATACAATATAATAGCTATCCCACATACTAGTCAATCAAATTAATCTACCTAAACTCCTGAACAATGCAATGATGGTGGTATCCCGCCGCCTTCCGTCAACCTTGTGATCGCCAATTATGACTCTATTTCCAGTAATTACTCTGGCAACATTCTCCGTAAAAGCGAAACTCAGGACCGGTTAAACATTACCGCATGACGGTCGAACAACTGGCAATGCAGTGGACACTACCCCAGGCCAACCCCAAAGACAATATTTTAAGAACAATTACTAGATACAAACAAAACCTGCAAGACAAGGACAAGGAGTTTCAATGCAGTTACTGAGAGCAGACAAAAAGAATCTTCGTCAAGACCTGTTCCTCCGAAATATCTAAACTTATTAAAAATGACAACATGACTGTACTTATCTATGGGTGTGTTGTACTATAATAGATTCAAATGACTGGTGAATCTAAACCACTAGATAACTGTGTAAATTATCGCCCGCGCGGAAGATGAGTAATTTACTAGTGGTTTTATTACTTTTTGTGTTTCGTCGACATATCATGAAATAATAATTTAAATACCTAACAATTGTTATCATTGAATGATGTTTAAAGTGTAATAAAATTGATTAACATTCTTAAGCACATATGTATATCTATTACTTTTATGTATGTAGCGTTATAAAATATTTCAATACACAAACATCTACGTAGAATTGTATGAAATAACTATTTATTCGTTATTCAATAATAGTGCTATTATAAAATTTCTTCACCACTTAAATGTATATAATCCCTTGATGCGTATCTTGACTTGTAACTTAGCTTGACTGGTATATAAACCCTTTGGTAATAGATTCGACTATATTACTCGATTGTTCATTCAAATATAATTCAAATATTATTAGGTATTTTTTTCCGAACAGGTAGTAGAATCAAATGACGTCAAAAAGTGATTGTAAAACAATCCAATTTTGAATAAAGAATTTTTTGACTTTGACTTTTGACTTTGACTTTGAATAATTTAAGTTACCCCGGCCTATAAACCTGGCCAATATGATTTAACTATAAGGTAAAACAATTAAACAAAGGGCTTGTGATGGTCAGTGGAGATAATTGAGGACATTATGATTTTATTTTTCAACGACAAAATAAAATGAAATGACGAGACATGCACTGTAGGTTCGTCTTCATGGTAGACGACACGCCCATAACATGTGCTGTTATAGGCAGACGTGTCAGGATTTTGGAGCAACTGAAAAAATCCAAATTCTTTGTGTTTCTGCATAGATTTACCCAAAAATTGAAGGAAGACCACTTTAGAATCAATTCAAGTATAATGACACTCGAAACCGGAACACAGCTCATTATTGCTTATAAGTAGAATAATCGAAAATGTATTAAACCGTATTTATTCTTCAGAACATGGCTGTGCAGGGTATTAATAACCAGAGAGTTCCCTGTGAGATTTTTTAAGGAAGTGGTATTTTGTTAGCGCACGATATAAACTTCATAATTTATTGTCTATTTGTACATTATTATTTTTATAAAAATCAGTGACGCTTACACTTCGATTACGTCTCCAAATAATAAAAGTAATCCTTCATGGAAGGTCCATTAAGATGGTTTAGTATACGCATATTTGATAAAATTCCACAAAATATTTCAGAACTAAGACTTGGCCCTCCTAAAATCAAAATTGTTGTTTAAAGCTTATTACATCTTTTGAATGCTTCTGGTAGATCAAATTGCGTGGAAGTTAATTGCGATCAATCAAATTGGATTGGAGTCAATGCTCACATTTGGGATAGCTATTACATTTTATTAAGGCTTAATATATTGAAAAAGTCTTGATATATTTAAAAAAGCAACTGTTGAGTTTTTCGCCGGCTCTTCTCATCACGACTGCATTCCGAGCCGGTACGCTGCGGAGAAATAAAAGTTAGAACGCAATAAAATCTATAATTTATGTAAAAGTTAACGGTAGTTTTAATTTCATTTTGTCTTTACACATTTTCCGTGCGGAAAGTGAGACTGACACAAAATGTTTTCTGTCCCGATCTAGGATAGTGGAACATGACAATATCGTAATGTAACGAACTCCGGAAACTGCATACATTGCCATCGGCCTAGACCCCCTTTACTGTGACTGCATTATGTGTAAGTGGAACCAGGATTTTGCATTATTTTGCTATAAGGAAATAGTGACGCTCTCATTGTCAAGAAACCGTGGTAGCAGTGTCCGGGCAACCGCGTTTAATTCAATATACTTAAGCAACCTGAGTTCAAATCCACCAATGAATTTGTTAATTTACAATCAACAATTTTCAGTGCTGATTTACCATGTGCTCAACGGTGAAGGAAAACATCGTGAGGAAACCTCCATATTTGAGAAACGATAAAAAAGAAATATTTCTTAAATACGTGAAATTCGCCAAAGCGCTCTGGGGCTGCGTTGCATTCTAATGTGTGGCAAGTTAATGATTTATTCTGACCTGATTTGCAGAATGCGTTCATATATGTTGAATTCTTGCAGCATTTATGTGCTCAGATTTATATATTTATTTAATAAGTTTAGGATACACTTATTTATACATTAAATATCGTTAAATATGTCAAATAAAATCTGTAAATTAATTTCATTGTCAATGTGTGGTTTTCGCAAAAATACAAGAAAACGTTATATTATTCTGGGTTAAAAGAAAAAGACGTAGAAACATAGACCTATAAGGCCTTGGTGAAAAGATTCATTGCAATTATTTCCAAATATTCGAACAGAAGAAAAGCAATATCTTAATTACAAAGAGACATATTATTTTAGTAGTATAAATTCCATTTTGCCAACCTGTTTTAAATATAATATAATAAAGCTTTACAAATTAATGCAATTCGTAGACATTAGAAAACAGTTCATGTGCAACAGTGTTCCAGTGTGCCACAACCGACATATAATAAGTCCGACAAATTGTTTCTAGGGTCTGTACACAATGCTAAGAATTAAATGTAAATTATAATTTCATTGTAAATTTTTCTCGTCTCTATTGAGTCTCATTACCGGTAGGGTTCCGAGTTCGAATCGTTGGATACAGTCAATTTACAAACCAGGTATCTGTTAAAATTTATGCGTACACCTAAAGTAGCTAACTGCCAGAACCTATAACGTTTAAACTGCAATTGAACATAGAAAACTACAATAACTAGAAATTGACAGACTTTTTATTATTACCGTGATAAGTGTGACATTGTGAAAAATTTCAGGCATATAAGCTCAAAGTTATAAGCCATAAACATATAAGCTCAAGCGTAAAGTCAATAGACTTTACTAAGGAATTTATAAAATGACATTTATAAATAAAAAATAATAAAAATGACATTTATTGTCCAATTAAACTTAATACAAAAAACCCATAAAAATGTTAAAAATAACAAGCTAAAATTTGATATTTGATAACAAATTAGGTTAAGCAGTAAGAAACATAACAGAAAATAAAAGCATAATGCAACAATAGCAGAATTGAAACAAACAATCCTACGATATTTTATACAAATACATTTTACATGAATTGTATAAAATGCCATCCCTATCCACAACATGCAACTTCTTATCAAACATCGCTAAAATGAAGATGGAACGACTCCCTGACAGCTAAAATTATTTAATCTGTATAATCTGGAAAAGCGCGCGCTTCGCAGACTATAAATAAACCGGTGTGTTTATGTTTACGCTGAGTACACTAACCTAGTTTCCTAATTTTAAAATAACACCGAAGAGCCTTTGGTACTTAAATTTTGTATTAAATCTACAATGTTCCTTATTCTATGCCTTAATAAAATGACAGATTGGTTGATTGATTTATAGCACCTACCACTATTATATCCCCACGCCCCGGGTTGACTGGGAGAGCCTAGGCAAGGCATTAAGCCCGCCCTTTGTAATACTTTTTTAAGGTATATGCTATAAAAATATATATAAATTAATGTGCCCTTTAAATTCGTTTTGTTTTTTAACATGATTATTGTAATCAACAAAATAAGTTTCTGTTTTTTTTTTATAATACTATTTCCCGGAGATTACGGCGTTGATGTAAAACCGTAATGTGCTGTGTTATAGTTCAGAGTAATTTCTTTTGAGAAATTATTTGACGTAAAGAACTGAGTATCACAAACGCCACTACTTAGTTTAAAACACTAGGCGTAATGTTCCTTACTGTTGCCTTGTTTTCTTTGTCTCATCGTTTGGTTTCATAAAACGAAATTAGTCATTTTATAAATTATTTATTAAATATTACTTTATTAGAATAGTCTCATAGCGGCTTCTAATATCATATAAAGGGGTCAGCTGATCCAGAGAAGTGCCTAAGCATTACAACGTAGGACTCATATCGGTTAATATTACAGTACCATCTCTTTGCCCACCTCAACAGAAAAAAATAATAATAATAGCATACAACAGGGTTGCCAGATGTCCCGACTGATAATTAAAACGACTTCACAACTTTTAAATTTTTTTTTAACACTGCCCCTATTGTAAGAGCGATATATCTTGTGTTATAAGGGCGTTTTTAAATACATAAATTTTACGCGGATAACTGCCCAGACCCGAAACAAATATTTGTACCGTAAAATGGGGTCAATAGAATTTACGGGGTGATTAGAAACAAAACCAAAAAAGTTTTACTACCAAAATTTTC
>DWHO01000838.1:0-17622 GCA_018247575.1 Eurytides lysithous rurik
GGGCGGACTTAATGCCATGAGGTATTCTCTCCTAGTAAACCTAAGAACAGATTTTTATTTATTTATTTATTCTTTATTGTAAAAGACCTTAAATAAGAGGTTACAAAGGGCAGACTTAATGCCTGTAGGCATTCTCTACCAGTCAACCCGGGGCGTGGTGAGAAATTGTGATGGGTGTAGAAATTACGATTATTATATACAGATTATTATATAACAGGCTTTGCTTTTGTGTAATATAATGATAATAATTGTTGTATTTTCTGCCGCAGACCGCGATATTTACCGTCATACTGCTGCCATTCCGGGTAATCGTGATATGCTACTTGATCGTCACCGCCTGGTTCCTGGCCTGCATCGGTCTTTATGGCCTCAGCGAGGAGGACCTTCGGAGGAAGCCCATGACTGGATGGAGAAGGTACTGACTATTTTATTTGAATACCTTTATTAACCTGATTATTATTAATACCTTAATTGTGCATGTTTTATATAATCTACGATAATTTCCTACTCATGGAAATTGTCAAAAATTGATTTAACTTTTTCATAATAAAATATGACGTATGGTTATAGTCACCACGAAGTAACAATAGCAGCTCTGGGTGAAAATCCTTTTTAACGGTCGTCTGTTTATTATTGCCTCATGTAAACTTATCATAGGGAATATACTTGTAACGGAAAAAAACCATCTCAAACATACATTCAATCACTGCCACTATAGTGTTAACAGCGAGCTGTGTAAGTAGACATTAATCATTTCAAGTGCCAGGCACTTTGCGATCGATCCGTTACATTTTCGTTTCCAAATAGATGTATTGTCCAAAGCTATAAGCGAGTAACAATATGCACCGTCGCGATGGGCATTTCGACTATAAAATAGTGCAAGAATGAACTTATTATAAATAAAGAGCATTCGGGGTCTATTTTACTACTTACCTATCTATTGGATGAAAATAAGAACTAATTAACGAAGTTAAGACAAACTAACTAGTCCCACACCCATCCCCCTCTATCATCTCTCAAAATTTCCCCCTCTAAAGGTTGGCAGCGCGTTTGCTAATGTCCATGGGCGGCGGTGGTCGCTTATCATCAGGTGAGCCGCTTGCTCCTTTGTCAGCCTACTCCATAAAAAAAGTAGCCGGTGGCTCAATCTCCTTCATTTTATAGCCTCCCTCTCCCCTTTTCTGCCTTTGCCTTCCAAAAATTCTAACCCTAAAGACCGGCATCGCAAATTTGCAAAACGTTCGATCAAATGTCCATGAGTGTTTTATCAGGTGAGCAGTTTGCTCGCGTGCCCGTCTATTTCATAAAAAAAGTAACGAATGAACAATATGTTACATAGTATATATTGTGAGGCAACCGTTAAAATACCAGTTATTTTAAAAACATCTCGCAGGGAATCTCGAGTTCTCATGTTATAAAATATCTCGCACGGCTCTTTTCTGAAGAATAAATACCGAATTTATATCAGCAGCATTACGCCACAAGAGGATACCGTAAGACAGAACATTATGAAATTAGCTAAAATAAACGAGTCTAGCTGTATCGACATCCGGTAATTGTCTTACTTTCCAGACTCCAAAGACGGCTGTACTGAGTTTACCTGCTAGTGTTGAGAGATGGGGGTTTCACTGTAGTTTTTTATCTAAAGTTATACCTAAGAAAACAGTTTAATCAGAAAGTTCCACTGCTTCGTTGTTAAGAAGCAATCTGAAACTTTGACTCTTAACATTAGGTACAGTAAATTCAACACATTTAGTTTTCTTGGCATTTAGCACTAAATGATTGACCACCAGTTAAGTATACGTCACAGAGCACTGTTTACTTCGTCATAATATAATTAATTCGTCAACGTCATATTTAAATTCTAACTTCGAATCGTTAAGTTTGAATTTCGGACTATATTAGTTTTGACGTCTCCCCTTCATAATATTTCTTGACTTGACTGAAAATTATTTGGCAAAGATAAAAAAGTATACCGGCGATGTGCAGAGCAATCATTTTATATCAAAAGATTTTTTACGTGCGTTCTCGGCTTCGAGTCTCGGAATCGTAAACGACGTTATGTACCGTTACTCAAGTATTACGACAGCACGACGAATGGACGTCATTTCAGACGGCATATCGCCATCTTGCAAGGTTGAAGGCTTACAAAGCAAATGTATCTTTAATGTCCTCTTTGACCTTCACTGCTGCAAGGCATGCAGTGTCCGTTCCCTTCGTAAGATTTGTAAAGATTTAACATGCCATAGTCCGGAATATACCGTGAGGGAATAACGTTTTTTTTTTCTTTTTTTTCGTTGACATGTTTTTGACAAAGGATTCTAAATAAAAATGGTTAAAAAAGTTATTGTTTGCAGTGTTTACTGATAGAATATAGTGTATACTTGCAATAAAACGCTGTCAATTGTGTAGGTTGCTAAAAGGAAACAATTATACAGCCAGCGGTAATGTCAGCATTTGCGGCCGATGCAATTAAACAGGCAAAACTGGAAACAAAGCGAATGTCTTATAATGCACAGATATCTTATTTATATCTGCTTTGAGAAAAAGCCAAGTGTATTAGGCAATGATTTTATTTTTGTTTAAAATACTACATCTGCTAGTTTGTACTTAACATAGCTTACTTACCCGAAATTATGTAAGGATTTTAATAATAACATAAATATCAAAATCGGCTATATACAAATTGAGAATATTCAGTTATCACCAAGGACCACATTTTGTTTACATGAATGCTGAACACATAACACACTGTTTTGGTATACGACTAAAAACACAATGTCGTCATAATGCATTTGTAGCTTGTGGTTCAAGATATAGTCATTTATCTATAGTTTACAATACTGCATCGTAGAATTTCTTTCGGGTATTTACCGTGTTACTCAGATTCCCAAACTTTTTTTTCTCAAAGACAAATACCCAGATTCGTAACAAATATTTCCAGTTCGTACAAATATTTGTCCCGGATGGGAATCGAACCATCGACCTGCGACGCCCAAGCCAATGCCTTAGCAACTAGTGAGCCTTCCCACGGGTGCGGTACCCGATAAAGCTTTATCGAGCCGCGTTGTCTGAAAGCACCAACATCAGTTCAAATAAAATAAAATAATGTCCTCCTTATCGATTCCGGCCATGGCGACCTATCTACAAGAAATCAGCCAAGTGCGCAGGATACATATCCTAACATACAATCCTTGTGCACTATAATATAACATTATAGTGCACAAGCGTTTGCGCAGACACAGATGCATTCACTCTTCCTTTTACTCTCATAGCCCGATGGGACGGATAACCGACGCGACCGGGGAGAGATAAGGCGCAGAGGCGGACATTATGACATTAAACCGACCTTTTAATGACGACTTCTCCAAGCCACCGCTAGATGGCGTCGACAAGAAGCCGGGACCGACTTTACATGCCCATCCGACGCATAGATCATCTTACATTTCAGGCAATCGGGTGATCAGCCCGTAACGCCCTAATCCAACTAGGAAACAACAATACAAAATCATTGCCCTCCGCGGGATTCGAACCCACGACCTCCGTTTTGTTAAGCGCGGGCCTATACTACTAGGCCATGGACGCAGTTAATAATGCCTTAGAAACTGCGCTAAACGGGTTATTGATTTAATTCGCCAATTAAAATAAAATAGTAGGCACATAATGAAATATAGCACGTATCTTATCACAAATTCATATTGCCCTCGTTGATGGATTGATTAAACATATTAACATATAAATCAAAGTCGTCGCTAACCTGAATCACTGTTAAAAATTACTGCCTGAATTTCGCCTGTAAATTAAAACCATGTCGCGTAACTGCGATTTGTACCAAAAATTGCGTGGATCAGTGTGAAAGTGGTTTAACTTGAACACGTTTACCAGATTGTTACAGTTAACCGGATGGTTTACCGCCCGCTAGCTAGCGTAGATCGTGAAAAGTGAAAGGACTTCGCGCCTTTTAACCTTAAAAGCGTGACCAGAGCTTGTGCTATATAATATTATTGATTGCGACTTTAACTTTTTTTTAAATTAAGTTTGCAATTTATATTTGGGTCAATTCTTGAAATAGCCTGGAGGAAATCGCAATATTCCCAAATTGAAATTGAAATCATTTATTAAAATGATTAATAATTGTTTTGTATGATACATATACGTTACATTATACAATACAAATATCTTAATTTTTTTAATTTTTTATTAAATTTAGATTTTCTGAACGTTTCCCGGAACCATATTGTAAAAACATACATTGCTATTGCCCATAAAGTAATTACTGACTTGACAACAAAGTTTATTTATTTGTATACACACCAGTATAACTTCAGTACAGCCTTAGTAAAGGCAATGTTATTGGGTGTCTTAATATTTTATACAATGATTTTCAACAACTTTATGTGCTGCCATCATGTATTCCGCAGGCAGGCTACAATTAAACAAATCAATATGTGTCCTCCGGTATAACAGTAATTAAATTTATGACGCGCGACAAGGGAGAAAACCGAAGAAGGTTAGTTCTCGACAGTTGTTTTTGTTTCTAGTATTAATGCTATCCACGTCACATTTCCTGGGAAAATTATTTTCATACACGTGTTGAGAAGTGAATGGAGTTATCTGGAGGTTTTGAAGTAATAGTGGTTGGATTTGACTTTATTAATTATAAGATCTCAAGCAGGTGGTAACGTCTAAACGTGACTACTGAAAATAGGAAAGTATTCTTTGTAAAGTGTTTTGTATTTGACTGGCCCGTTGGTGAAGTGGTTAATGCTCCTTACTGCAAAGTCAGAGGTCGTGTGTTCAATTCCCTCACAGGACAAAATGGGCGTAAATTATCTATATATGTATTTTAAAATGTGTAAGTATGTATGTCAACTTATTACAATAGTACAAACTCTGCCTAACTGGTGTGTGATGTCCCATGTTATTATTATTTTATTTTATTTTTATTAATTAGGAAAACTACAGCTCATTGCATATTAACTATATATAAAAACTATAAACAGTAACAATAGGTTTAAAAAAAAAAGAGCAAATACAAGTTTTCACACATTATTTTTCGTAAATGCGTTTTATTTATTTTATCTAAAATAGCTTGAGATGAATCTGTTAAGAATGAAGAATGAAACAATGATGTATTATAATAACAATGATTTGAATCTTTAAAATGTGTTTACCAATTAAATCGACAGGTCTGAAGGTCATCGCCGAATGAATAACAAAAAATGTTCTACAAAATAGTATGACATATTATGATAGTATGACATTGTAAACACTTCACGGATTTTAATCGGTACTTAATAACACACATTTGAACAACAGCTAATGAGACTTTCTGCCTAAGCGACGTCTTAGATTCGGTTCAAGGCTAACGCTGCATGGTTCACTGCGCTATGAAGGTCTTGGCTTGGATGCTTTCTAACGGCGTGTCATCCAGTGGTTAAACGTTATCGACTCGACAGACACTACCGTGCCTCGATGTCAGTTCTCACAATTTTTTTTTAATCTATTTAAAACACTGCCGTAATTTTAAGATAGAATTAGCTTGTGTTATAAGGGCGTTTTACATACACAAATTTCACACGGACAAACGCCCAGATCCAAAAAAAATATTCGTAGTTCATACTAATATTAGTCCAGGGCGGGAATCGAACCCACTGCCTGCGACGCCGAAGTCAATAGCTTAGCAACTGCGTGATCATCAGTCGTTAGGCTTGGTTCACGTTGATTTTAAGGCTGTACATGTGCGTTAATTAATGTCTTAGCGTGAGGGAGACGTATTTTAATGCGTATACGTATGTTGTATATGTGAACCGAGCTTTATACTTAACACTAATTTAAAACACACTTGTGAAACGTAATCCTACTTTAGTGCCTTAAGAATATATTGTATTGGCCACGTCATGTTGACAGGCGAAGAACTCGCATAAGATACGTGAAACCATGTTTTGGCAAGTGTTGTTTATGATTTTGTGTTACTTTTTATTACGTAATTGTTTATTTCAGTTTCAATATAAGAGCTTCATTTATTCTTAGAAATGAATTAAATGTTATTATCATATGTTGTTTTATTAAATAGTGAATGCAGTATTGTTAATGTCTACTGGTTTGCTCACAAATTGGCCTGTAATGAAACCTCGTGAAAAAGCTTTATAGAAAGTAGTACACTGAGATATATTTTTTCTATCGTTCCTTAAATATGCAGGCATCGTTAAAATGTTTTCCTTCATCGTTGAACATGGGATAAATCAGCACTTAAATTTATTAATCACAAATTAACAAATACATCGGTGGCGGTAGCGGGATTTGAACTTGGTTCTTCGAGTATTTTGCATTAGGTCGAGCATCCGCGTAACCGCGGCTCTAGGCTTATAATGTATTGTTATAACATATATGATACTATGATCATTTCTATAAAATTTGGATGAAATATAAAAAAGTATACGCTTAGTTTGTGTTGCCGATTTAAAAAAAAATTCTAGTATTTGGCACATAATTAAAAATAAAACATTTTAGATCGAATAATATGAATATTTCCATTCTATTCATACGTCAATTGTTAGGAGCCACCGCTATCTATAGAATGGATGTAATGAATGAATATGAAAAAATATGGACAGTGTAACTAGTGACTGGATTGGTGTGAATATAGTGTAAAATATTAAACTGTTTGCATAGTTTAAAGTTTGCAATGAATTATATTTTATAAATCGTAACTCATATTTGTCAGGTTTTATATTTTTACCAGTACGACAACAATATATCTTAGGGGAAATGTCTATTTATGTCTAAACTTTATCAAAAATAATATAATATAGTCGAATATACTATACTTTGTTTCAATTTCTAAAACTAGCACTACTGAAAAGTCATGGTCGTCTTGTGACATTAGAAACGTAGATTCTACTGAAATGGGCTAGATATATGCAGTGTAAGTTTTTTCATTCTTTAATAATTTAAAACGCTTTCTTCGTTACACAACAGAAAGTGTCGATGGCAAAACTATACCCGGGTCACGCTTTCTCATAATGGCATCCGACTCATGGAATCTTAGAATTTCCACGGTTTAAGTTATCTGATGAAGTCACAATTAGACCTTTGGATGACCCGTTTAGCTCAATTGCTAAGTCATTGGCTTCGGTGTCCCAGATCGTGGGTTCGATTCCCACCCGGGACAATTATTTGTATGAATTGCAGATAGTTGTTTTTGATTCTAACGTTTGTCCGTGTCTAATTTATGTATGCAAAACGACCTTATTATATATAACACGAGACATTCCAATCACATAATAGCTTTTTTAAAAAAGAAGAAAAAATTACTTGAGTAGGTACTATTACACACTTAACAGACTTACATAGCTTCTTGAACGGCAGGCTAAATTAGGATAAAGGGCTAGTAGGATTGTTTGAATGTTAAACATTAATATCCATTAATAAGGTTTTTATTGGAGTGATCACCTCGCTAGGACACGTGTTAGGGTACCATTTATTTTATTTATTCTTTATTTAAACACTAAGAGATTACATAGAGTGAATTTAATGTCTGTAGGGGTTCCCTCCCGGTCAACCCGGGGTGTCGTGACAAAGTATGATGCACCGTGAATTTTAATTATTTAGTTGTTTGAAAGCTGACGAATTTTTATACGTTGTATGCATTGTTTTTTGGAGTTCTTGAGTATTGGATAATATAGCCCTGGACGGTTTTCTGGTATTTATTATTACACATATTGCTCCACGGCTGGTTATTTGATGGGGATTACTGTAACTAGACCAAAGGAGGTTTTTCAAATAGAATATTTCTATGTTCGCTCGTTTCGCCTCTCAATAGATGTATGAAAATGTTATGTACGTTCACAAAATCATTAATGATTTTTCCATGAAGTGTGACGTGCATAACATTAACATCAGAAACAAAAACAAGTTTGTTTTGCCTAAGACTCGTTTACAACTCGAGTCAGTAATTCTATTTATGGGCAATGTATACTTTTTTACAATAGGATTCCAGAAAACTTCCAGAAAGCTCCTATTGCTAAATTAAAAAAAAATTGTAAAAGGACGTTTATTTGCTAAAGTTTACTGTACAGTAAATGATTTCATTGAAGATAGTTATTGGGAATGATATGATCGCCTTCAGGATATTTCAAGATAGAAATTATAAAATAGTCAACATATTTTTTTTAAAAGAGAGTGAAAGTCTCGCCGAGTTTCTTTTGCCTGTTCTTCTTGAACTGAGGCATTTTTTTCGAACAGATAGTAGAATCATTAGACGTCAAAAAGCGGTTAGAAACCAAACCAAATTTTTCAAATTTTGTTTAAAAAATTTTGACCTCGACTGAGACATTTACGATTTGACCAATCACGTGTTTGACATTAATGGTTTTATACGTTAACCGATGACTGTTGGGGCAAACGTGGAAAATAGGGTGGAAGAGGTGTCTTGATAAACGTAGTGTAGGACGCCCTCCGGTTAGGTGAAGTGTCGACATTCGAAAAGTGAGAAATAAATAAAGAAATAAAGAGCCTCAATGACGTGCCATAGGAGAGGATCCAGCAGTGGACAGGAGATATATATACTTACAATTTAAACGTAGTTTTATCCGTTTAACTTAGTCTTCGTTGCCTACTTTTTAATTAAGTAAAATGAAGCAAAGTCATGGTACACCTTGTGAAGTTGAAATAAAAAATATTCAATCAATTGAACTGATTCATCAAATCATCAATTGAACCAGTCAGATTTACGCAGTTTGTTTTTACTCTTTTTTATTATTTGTCATTTATAACTGTAAAATATAAGATGTATTTGAATTTAATATTTGCTTCTATTCTTATAAGTGGCAAATTCTTTTGCGGATACCACCGGAATATGTTCCACCACTATATTGTCAGGTATTCTACCGCCAAGCAGTAATTTACTACCATTTGAAGGTTCTGGTTCCGGCTTGAAGGGCCGTCTTTGCAGCGTAATCACTGGGCTCTAAGCATCTCTAATCTCTAGGTGACAAGAACAGCTTAGATTCAAGCAGTGTACTGCGTTCTGTAAATGTGTCTAGAAAAAAAAGGCCTTTATGTTTCCAATCATATCAAATCATATCAAAATATATTTATTCAAATAGGCCGCGACTAGTACTTTTGAATCGTCATTTTTACATCTCAGTTCGTCAGAAAGCTACCACCGGCTCGGAATGCAGTTATGTTGAAAGAAGCCGGTAAGTACATTCAACAGTTGCTCTTTTAAAATACCGTTACAATATGCCTTAATACAATAATAGCTATCCCAAGTACGGGTCAATCGACTCCATTTCTTGCATTTTAGTCCACCAGTAACTTTTGAACGGGATAATAAGATTTATGTGTCATAATTGAAGATTAGCTATATCGATCATTGTAATTAAATTTCGATCGGTCGATATGTCTCGCTTATTTAATTGTCTCCAACGAGCTGTTGAGCGACCTCACAAAAAACGCGTTATCTCAAAGTGGGTCGATCGGGACGGTGCATTTCTATAGATGTTCTAAAGCTTTTTGTATCATTTCGGTCGTGTTTTTTTTTTGATTGAGCGCTATTCGCGGCTATTAAGGTCCTGTGTCAAGGCGAAGAATCGGACACAGCGCGATAGGACCACGATCTTCGTAATGCGTTAACGATATTTCCTTTGAAACCCAACAAGGTCACCGCAGATGGACCGAGTTGTGCTTTTGTTGCAGTTCTGTTTGTATTGTCGGCGTGACTTCACCGGCAAGGTTTTGTGTCAGTGGTATTGATTATTCGGATTGTTTATCACAATAGACATGGACATTAAGTCAAGGTTAAATGTTTCCTTAATTCGAAGTTGACCGTGGTACAATCGAAACTTTTGTAACAACTGTTCTTACATTTATGGCTCGACCAAAAAAAACCTCGGGAAAGGTGTTTGTTTTTCCGTGTTTTGTCCGGTGAATGAATCCTACACCGAGACATAGTAAAATATTTGTAACTTTGGCTTTGTAGTCAGGGGCACTAACCAATACACCAAGGGGTCAGTCAACGTTATATCGTGAGTTTGATCTCCGCAGTGGACAAAAGTTTGCGTAATACATAAATGATTGTACCGAATCACGGTATATTTTGTGTCTGAGATTTCATTATTGAATGGTATTTTATTTCAGTAACCTCGAAATCGTCATTGGAATAAATCTGTTTTGCGAAGATTTGAGTCTTATCTAATTTATGGTATTAATTTAAATAAGTATGTTAATTGTGATTTCTTTAACTTCGGTAACCTCTGCTTACATATTTCTTATTTATTGGATGCGAACGAGGAATCCTTTTAAAACATATTTCAGATAATAACTTTTCAAAAATTTTAGAAATATCACTAGTAAGATGATTTAGATAATAACAAGAAATTTAAAACGAAATAAGGTTATTATTTCGTTTTAAATTTCTTGAAGTTTATATTTCTATATAAAGATTTCCTCTATTGGAAACACGATTTAAAATCTTAATTTATATTCTAAGATCCTCACGGTATGAATACAGTTTAACAAGTTCTTGTTTGCTTTAACGATATAATAATGATCTACTAATGTTATCATATGTGCCAATTTTCTAACTTAATCGAGTTGCTTGAAGTACTTTACTTTTTTACGATATCTGAATTCTTGCTACTAATGGTCATCATATTAACTACTGACCCAAAAAATATTTCAATGCAGCGATGCGACTTTCCACACGTTTAATACTATTTTTTAAAACACATATATGTGTTGCCCGCACGGACGACCGACAGTGAAACACACCGGTGTGTTTACCGCACTGCGAGACGCGATTTATTTCGAACACATTTGTGTTAAGCCGCACGCGCGGTTCGGAATTTTTTCTCACAGCAGTTGTGTTTCAGCAGTGAATGTGTTAAATGATCCATGAATTATATGGACACGTAAAAAGTTGGTCCATGCTACTCATCGATGTCATTTAGCGATATCTTGGAGTAGTAGTTACGAGGTCGATATAATGTCGCTTCTCCGATCGTGTCGTATATCCGTCCTGAGCTATAAGATTATAGGAAGATCGAGTGCACCGGTGTTTGCAAAAACACTTGCGCACTATATCTTCCGGCCAGTTGGCTAATCTCTTGTCGCTTAGAAGACGGGGTGACATAATATGAGAGTTCGTTGGACTATAAAAACGTATTGTTATACAAAAGACACCGTATTATTAATTTGAGTAATGCACCGAAATAATCGGTCCAACTCGGGTATATAATATTACCTTCAATGAAAGCTGTTCAGTCACTCGTACTGATTGCTGTTCATCTTAAATTTTCTCATTTCAAACTGTCAGTTTTTGGCACAGAGATGGACGCTTGAAAAGACTAGCTCCAAAATACCTCTTCAAAACTTATCTTCGCGGCCACAGATCGGTTAGTTTCGACAGTGCATAATCTTTTAAGCATATGTTGCCATAAAAATGTTTCTTGAAATAACAAAAAAATATTGTTAGTTTATGTTAAGTAGTTTATCTACTTGTATATATTGTCATTGCCGGTATGCTATTCCTCTACCTTTTGTTACTCGGTAAAATGCGGTGTTAAGAACTTCGTTGGCATTTGTTCTCTTATTATTAAAAAAACAATACTCGTTGCATTATTAACTGTCTCAATGTATTCGACGATTTCTCCGTGTAAGAGATAGAGTATCTTCATGCCCATTCCTAATGCTGTTTAACTAAAAGACGGTACGCTTATGCTTAATGCTGTAGAATTAATGAATAACTAAAAGTGGTAGGTAGGATAGGGTTGCAGAGCCCACCTGAGGTGCTGCCACTGCTGGCCAAGTTGCCAACATAATTACTGGCTCAAGATATATCGAGGGCTTACTGCGAAAACCTGTTAAATGCAATATCTTCAGTTTTGAGACATTAAGTCTTAATAGTTTGCACTAAATTATTATGCATTTCGGTCGTAGAGCCACGCAGCTGTCCCCGCTGCTAAATGGGCCGGCTCGAACCGGGTAAGTACCACGACCTCACAGAAATTCGGCGTAAAGTGAAGTGTCTTTGTCTCAGCATTTCGTCCGGTGAGTGAGGTGGCCGGTGGCCTATCCCCCTCCCTCCCCTCCTCTCACTTTCCACCGTCCCATCCACTCCCTCTCTCCTCCTTCCCTTTCACTCCTCTTCCCTCCCGCTTTCAAACATTCTTCTTTTAAAAGCTGGCAACGCATTTGCTATTCCTGCAATGCTGCAAATGTCCATGGACGGCGGTGACTACTTAATATCAGGTGATCCGCTTGCTCGTTTGCACCCATAAAAAAAAATGCTAAAATTTTAGACGATACTACTTGAAAGTTGACAGACAGGCAGCAATGTAATGCAGCTGTGCAGCAATGTATTTTTATAAGCAGGCGTATTCCAGCTCAATTGACTACCAATTCGCTTTTGCAGGAACATTTAGATCCATACTCAATCAGATTTTACATAATCCCTCGTGTCCTACATACTTTCGGGAAAGATTTATATTGGCTCACTCAACCAGGTCTCCGTGCAGATCACATCGAAAATCAGTTTTGGAAATGCCTTTACATGAAATAGAACTATTTTTCACACTCCTTTTCGGTCCATGGGTTGACTATTGAATTCGATACCTTGTAAAATAAGAGACGCTGAAACACTATATTTAAAAAAAAAGACAGGTAAAAGAATATCCATCTTTATTATTGTTTATATTGTTTCATATTGTTTACAAAGACTTGTCGATTTTTTTAATACTGCCCTCTTTGTAAGATAAATATATCTTATGTTACAAGAGCTTTTTACAAACATAAAGGACACAATTATCTATACTTCGTACAAATATCTGTCCCGGGTGGGAATCGATCCCACGACCTGCGACGCTGAAGGCAATAGCATAGCTACTGCGCCAAACGGGTCATCAAATTCAGGTCAAAAAACGGCAATTATATATTTATATGTATTACATATACTACATGTATATATGATCGTAAATACGTTTTATATATCTATTCATAAAGTATACACGTAATACCGCATTTTAAAAACTATCAATTTAGGGAGCTACCGCAAGAAATTTCATTTTGGAATAAGTAGGCTTCTCAATTTTCTTTATGTTATCTGTTTTTTTTTCAAGTGTTTATGTGTATGTAAATAAATAAATAAATAAAATTCCTTACTATCAGAAGCACGAATTCCTCGACTATAATAAAACTATTGTAAGCAGATATATTGTAAGCGTAATGCTTTATCTGTCCGTATAATATACGCAATCGGCACCCACATGTTTGATTAAGTCGATTAGAAAGCAACCAAATGTGAAAGTGCCGGGGAACCATAATTGTTTGTACACACGTCGTGCAGTATGCCTTGAATGAAGTTCGTTCGACATGTAATGACATTGCATAAGCTTGCGATATTTAAATATAGACGATCTAGAGATGCGTTTTTAACTGAATACGAAAAGGAGGAAGTTCACGATTCGTCTAAACAATTTTATAAGTACATACACCATAATTTATAATTTAGCCAATTTCGAATGAATTTTGATAATTCTCATCGGAAAATGTCGTCGTGATGACATCACGTTGTTCCTAGACGATTTCGATTGTTATCGATCTTTGAAGATTTCGAGACACGTTCAGGAACGAAATTTACGTCGCTCAGAACAAAAAAATGAAATGGAAGGGAATAAAATCAGGCTAATGAAACCAGACCAATTTGTGTGAGGAAGTGTGCGTATGAAAATGGACCGCGTTTTTATTCGTTTGGACACTTGCAGAAGAAATTGAATCGTCATTTTTAAATCTCAGTTCCTGAGGAAGCTATCTTAATTACCGTGCACTGAGATATAATATTTTAAAACTCGGCGGCGAGCGCAGAGCAGTGCTAAAAACGTTCTGTGTGTCTTGTTTGTATTCTATGTATATGTATGTATTCTCCTATGTATATGTTTTTCTTTAAATGGTTAACTACACAACTTTATATTGCACAGCGTGGTACCTTCATGATGCTGACTGCTTTTATGTGATTGAAAAATAGTTGTTCAGAATCTTAGTTTTTTTTGTATCCGTAATTTTATGTTTGTCGCAACCGTTGTTCGTGATAGAAGAATATTAGTAAATAGAACAGGTTGTTTATACAAAAAAAATGATGGCTTTCATAAGACAAGGAGGTTTGTTCAGTTAAGTAAATAGGAAAAGATTATATATGAATGAATTGTAAAAAAAACTGTTGCTATTATATATTACTTCACGATTTTAATACTTCGTGGTATCTGTAAAATAGGCCAGGTCACAGGCCTGTCACAGAGTACACATTTTCTTTCAAAGGCAGCATAAAGTTTAATAAAGAAGAAGAAGAAAGGAGTCGATGATGCCTATCGTCTTGCTTCGTTTAATTATGGCTTTCAAAGTTTTGATTGGCAAAGATTCATCAATACACGTCCAATACTATTCATTGTCTGAACAATCGCTATTCATTCGGTGCTCAACTTCTATTTGAAAGTTGTAAAGTAGTCTATAAGAGGTGCGCCGATTAAGTCTTCCGTTTTAAATCTTTATTCGGCTTTGTTTGACCAGTTTTTATTATTTAGATTCTCATTCATATGCCAATCAGGGATTTACTTTGTTTGAAACGTGCTGTAATAGGCCAGACGTTCATTATTGTCTCTACCTAACCCGTACGTAGGTGACCACATATTTATATATATATATACTTTCATATTCATGTGGTGTATTGTTTGTTATATTGAAAGGAGACAAGCAAAGGCGCCTTTTGCTTTGGCAATGGCGAAGTCTTCTCTAAGTCTGTTCTTCTATGTTACGACACGATACTTTTCCGACTCTTCACTCTACACTTTTCACCACCGTATTCAGTACTTAAATATTAAAAGAAAAAACAGTCTATTAATTACAAATACTATAGATTTACATCCCAAAGGTGAAAAAACTATTTTGAGGACTGGAACATGGTTATTGTTTCACACATGATAGATTCCAATATGTATAACATTGAATTTAGCACGTTTATTTTTTTTAACGATTCCGTAAAGACTTACGCGGAATAAGATAAGGATAACCTCACAACATTGGGCATAGACCAAAAAATTACCCACGTGTATGTCGATGCTTTGTCAGACTGACTGTCTTAACATACGAAACGCATGTACATGTCTTCTACCAGTTCTCATTAATAATTTTGGCATTCATTTTAATAATTTGATGTTTTCACAGTATTCTATTCAAGGTTAACTGTGTTTTTTTTTTATTTTTATATAATTCCACCGTTTAACTTAATTACCTTTGAAATAATTAAATTCTAAATGTCAGAAGTAAAATGATAAATGACACCCACGTCCGATATAACTATTAGACATTAACAAAATTTATGCTGTCTTATTTGGCTGCTAAATTTTATATTAAGATAAAAAGAAAAGAAAAAAAGACGAACTCTTAAAATAATTTTATATAAGAGTGTTATTTTCTGATGATATTTTCCCACTTCTCTTGTAAACTTGTTCTAATCTGTTTCCTTAACAAGATTTTTCATTACGTATAGTTTAATAATTGATTGAATTACATTAATTGTGTTGAACTTGTTTTATTTTTTAACTGTCTGCACCGTATTCTGTTACAATAGTCCATGATCGCTTACCATCAGGTGTGCCGCTTGCTTGTTTGTCTCCTAATCCATAAAGAAATATTACAAAATGAGGATTAAAATTCCTCATTCATCATTTTTCCAGTTTCTACGGTAACTCTTTCACCGTACAGGCTACAACTTCTTGCCTTAAAACATATGAAGAGGGGGCTCTTCAAAGGATGCTCTAGTAGGGGTACTAGAGCATCCTTTAAACGCATGTTATGAAACAATTAACTTCTGAATAGTTAAAAGGAAAGGTTGGATTATTGTCGGAATTTCACTAACGATCTTATACGTACGTGAGTATGATTGTGTGTATTCGTGTATGTGTGTGTTATTTATTAAACACAATACACACACATACACGCATACACATATTATATATATATTATTTATGTAATTCTTAGTAATTCTTATTTTTATTGCACCCACTACAATTTTTCTCCACGCCAGGGTTGACTGGGAGAGAATGCCTAAAGGCATTAAGTCTGCCCATTGTAATTTCCTTTTGGTTTTTAATAAAGAGTAAATAAATAAATCAAAAAAAAGTCGGATGCTATACGATACGCTCCACCGTCACAGTATACACGTCACACTTTTTTATGGAGTAGGCGGACTAACGAGCAAGCGGCCTGTAGATACGAGTATTTGCAACGTCGAACGTTTGGCAAATGGGTTGCCAGCCTTTTTGGTGGGAATTTTTGGAATGGAAAGACAGTTAAGGGGAGGGGGCGGCGGGATAAGGAAAGGAAGGCTGAAAAAAGAAGGAGGAGAAATGGGACACCGGCCACCTCATTTACCAGACCCACAAACACTTACACTTTACGCCGATTATCTGTGAGGTCAATTAACCACTTGGCAATTTGAAATAATTAATATGTTTCAATTGAACCACTATTCTACGAATATGAATACTGTGTTTTAAACTACACGGGATCTAAACGGCTTAGCTTTGGGCTGCGTTTGTGACGTAGTAAAGTAAGATTTACTACGTCACAAACGCATTTTAGATTAGATTATATAAATAAATAAATAAATAAATAAAGATGGTCTAGTTCTGTGGCCAGTAATAACGGTGACAACATTGCCATTAAAATGGGAACACATAAAAGCTTAGATTTTTTCTTAGCGTTAGAAATGTACTGGCAAAATTTTTATGGTAAAGTTTCAGTGAATCCTCTTCTGCTACATTTTCACCATGCTCCCAAAGCTCATCAAAACATGCGAAGATTATATCATATCACATCCCACCCCACCTGGACCTCTTTGGAAATCACTGCTCTAGGCGAAACTGCAAAGAAATCTTACCACTTATGAGGCGTGTTACTCACGATTTTTTATCACGGAGACAGATTGAAGTCTTTATATACAATTAATTATACTGAGTAGTTATACATGTAATGTGTAATTAAAATTTTAAAGGCTTTATTTTAGACATAAGTCTAAGATACATATTATTGTGTGTACACTAAAAATATAACACTGCAGTATGCGTGTCATTTATAATAGTACGCCAACCGGTATGCACTTTACCAAGGTCAAGACAAAACATAAATCTATTTTAACAAGCGGGGCCTGTTAAGTCATTCGGCTTGAACTTTATTATGTAAACTATCATATACTTTGCATTTCTAATATTTATTGCATATTTTTTTCATCTTATATAAACACAAAAAAAAAAACAATATTCCAGTTTCGCATGTAAGCTTATTTGTAGTGTTTAATTTCCTAACGTGTTTTGTGACGAATACTAAGATCAGATCTGTTTTAACAAGTTGTGTTATTCGAATCTTTTGTTAATACGGCGTTTGATTTTATTATATATACACAACAATATTGCAATTACGCATAATCCTGTTCAATGCCCTTTCGTCTCCCGTGTCAAAAACAAGAGGCCGATCTGTTTTAGCAAGGCGTTTAATTTTATAAAGTAAGTAACAGCCTATATATGTCCCACTGCTGGGCACAGGCCTCCTCTATACAGAGGATATAAG
>DWHO01000839.1:0-17617 GCA_018247575.1 Eurytides lysithous rurik
CCCTCCCTCCCACCTCCCTACCTTCCCTCCCTCTCCCAAAAAATTATTATTATACCGCCTTATTGGCCGGCAACGCATTTGCGAATGATGTTACGAATCGATGTCCATGGGCAGCGATTATTGCTTACATGGTCACATCACATAAGGTGGGCCGCTTGTTCGTTAACCGCCTACTGCATAAAAAAGGATATTGGAAGTAATTATTTTTAGTGGTCTCTTTTGCAGAGTCCATCTGAGGTATGGACAACAGTTGAAATGATGTGTTCACTAAATGACTGTAATTTTTACGGTGCTAGAACCACACGGCTGCACCCTCTGCTGAATGGGTCGGCTCGAATCAGATAAGTACCACGATCTTGCAGAAAATCAGCGTAAAGTGGAAGTGTTTTTTCTTCTGCATTTTCTTCTGGTGAGTGAGGTGACTGGTGGCCCATCTCCCTCCCTTTCCTTCCTTTCTCTCACACTCCCCTTACTACCTCTTTCTCCAACCCCGAGGGGTCCTCATATTGTTCCTTTCCTCCTCTTTCCTCTCTCCCACTCTTTCTCCCTCCCTCTTCAAAGGCGTTTGACAGCCTAACCCATAAAAAAGGACGAACTTGAGCCATGAGCTCGTCATTGCGTCATTGCACTCATGATTTACTCATCTTCTCACCTAATTTCCTAAAAAAAGACATCACACTTTTAAACATAAAAAATGTATACACAAATCGTGCATGTTTGTTATTCAAAGATAATTGATTTTAGTAATACAAAAAACAAATAAAAGAGAATTCCAGCATTAGTACCTACACACACACATATGTACGTCCGTACTAAGTATAATTCTAAAATAATTTCATAACTCAGCTGTTACGCTTACTGAGAGACCGAACCTAAACAATTTCGTAAGTTTAGGTAACAACCGCAAAGAAAATTTGAGAAATTTGTTTAAGGTTTATTCGCGTATTTGAGCGATTTCGAGTTTGCGCGGAAATCTTATTACAAAGTTTGGCATATTTATCGTTCAATATTGTTACGATCGCGCGAATTAATTGTAACGACCGGCGTGACAGTAATAGAATATTTGAACCGGATTTTTTTGTTCATAATTCTAAAACTGTCTTGTTGAGAAATACTTCACGTTCTCTAAAGCTTCGTTCAATAATCTCTCTATGATCTCAATATTCTTCCTTTAGGAGCAACACATCACAATGCCGACACTGATGACTCTTTTATTGACCTTATTATGACCAATTTTCGTAACCATTTGGCGACTCATGGTCAATTATCCGCTTCCGGCTTCTCTCGACATGACCTTAACTATGCTACATTTAAACTTAAACCGTCCAAACAGAATCCAGCATAAGTGTATTACCGCAATTTCACAAAAATGAAAATAGATAATCTTTTCAGTGATGCGGTTAAATTAGATTTCACTTCTATTTTATCGGCCCTTACGGTCGATGAGAAGGTATCTGCCCTGAATAACCTAGTTCTTAGACTATATAACATCCATGCGCCAGTACGTAAAGTAAAATAAAACGTCCACTTGCGCCATGGATGACGGATATTGTACGAAAGGCCTTCTGTCGATTCAATGGTCATCGTACTGAGGAAAACTGGGTATCTTTTAAGCAAGCTAGAAACTGGTGCAATCAGATGGCGTGCAGCTAAACGCCGATATATCCATAATAACTTAGTAAGCTGTTCTCCAGCTGATGTATGGAAATTTCTTAATTTTTTTGGTGTCGGTAAGCCTCCAAGTGTAGATTCTGGTCTTGCTATTTGTCCTGACGATATTAATCATCATGTTGTTTGAGTTCCTACAATGGACCCTACAATCCGTTCTCAGACAATGGCTCATATAGCTTCCCTTCCACTTCCACACATTCCAGAATTTAATTTCTCGCCTATCGACGAGGTGAGGTTAAGAAAATTATATTTTCTATTAAATCTAGGGCCGTGGGTTGTGACGACATAAAGTCTGTTAGAAAAAAAAAACAAAAAGCGCTTTAACTGCCACGTCTGTCAGACTTCATTATCTGCAGTTTGCAAACACATTTTTAACAGCCTCGACCATATCTCGCTAAAACTCAAAACTCGCAAAAGAACACTGGCACGTTCAAAGAATGATACAGCAGACCGATATTTGAATAAAAGCTTTATTTAAACAAACGAAAGAAAATAACGAAAGCATAGGAGAAGTTAAGCCAAGATATAAAACAAACTAAAAACGCTTAGTTTTTTTTTTAACAAATCTAGGACTAGATATAGGGCTCATACGGAAATAAAAAAAGTGTGAGCCCTTATTTTCTTTGAATTTGTACACGAAGTCTGTATTTAAAAATTATTATACTTTCAATTGAAGAATTAAGTAGGTGCTCATAAACTAATAATTAATAACGTTAAACTTTTCCTACCTTTCTATTCCCAAAAATTTCGACTTTAAAGGGCGGTAATGCATTTGCAACAGGTTCAACTAGGGAGCAAAACTTCTGATTTCGAAACAGCCGCACAACCAAAAACAAAAGACGATACAGTTAAAATTGTAGCGCGAACTCCTGGCTGAATTGAATAAAGTTTCTATCGTTCTGTTGCAACTGCATTTACACATCCAATTCCAGAGTTGAAACTGCATTTATTTCCTGCAAGTCTGTAAAGCACTAATCGTTTTGAAAATTATTTTTTTATCCAGACTTTTTGTAAAAACAATACGTCGTTATCGTTTAGAATCGGATAAGCGGTTATGTTAACTCTTTTTTCAATTGACTAGATTGAAATGAAATATCAAATAAATCCTACGAGAGAAACAAATGTTTATGGATACATATAGATGAAGTAGTAGAACATAGGAAAAATTAAATGAAACCCTGCACAGGTTTTCTTAAATACGATATCACGAAAGCAGCTAACACCCAGACTCGAAATTATTATTTTAATAAATTATACATAAAATATTAACTACATGGTCAGAGAATATCATGTAGAATTATTTTACCGTGTTTAATATGTGTCTAACAAATCAAGGACTCGGATTTATTGTTATTAAGCCTGTTGGCATAGGTGTTAAGTCAATTTTATGTTATCTGTTCAAGCCAAATATTTCAACACGCCCACAGATGGTCCTTGGTGAGCTTCAGTTTATGTTATGAAATATACATCCGTGCCCCACCACGCCACCGTCAATAAACGATGTTATTGTATGCTGTCCATTTATGAAGCCATAATAGGTATTCTTTTTTTTTATGAAATTGCCTGACAAACGAGCAAGCGGCTCACCTGATGGTATGTGATCACCGCCGCCCATGGCCATTTGTAATCACAGAACTTACAAGTGTGTTGCCAGCCATTAAGAAGAGGATTTTTTGATAAATTACGGGAGCGGGAGACGCGAAGAGAGGAGGGGAGTGGGGCGGGAGGTCACCGGCCACCTCACTCACCGGACGAAACGCGGAAGCACGAACACTTCCACTTTACGCCGATTTTCTGTGAGGTCGTGGTACTAATCCGGTTTGAGCCGGCCCATTCAGCTGCGGGGCTCTACCACCGGCTATGTAATCCCCATAATCACAGTTTACTCGTAAATACTATAAATTCCAAACTCTAAACATTCTTTATGTAACAAACTTTTTTGCCGAATAAACAAAAGCTATGAAGTCACAAATTTTATTTAATTGCCCCCCTATTTTAGTTGATTTGAAATACCGTCTTCTTTGACACATGATAAAAGAAACATTGTTCTATAAGCATAAGTTTAAATAAGAGATGAAAGGCACTGTCAGATCTCAATGTATACTAATTCCCTTAGTAACAAGCTGTCCAAGAAAAAAACGAGAGGGACCGCCCCCCACAGCAACAGAGATAATCCAAAACTATTATTATGATGTAGGGCTTATTCACATTTTATAATAAAACTATTTAAGCAATGTTTACTCCTTATATAGGCACTTATGTGTGCTCTGTGTGCATATATCACTAAAACGCACCCTTTGATTCAAACACAAAAATATAATACTGTGTCACCATCAGACGTGAAAAGAAAGGCGTAAAAACTAAAGTATATATTTAGTCAAAGGAATAATTAGACATACCGTGGTTTAAACGAAAGCTTATTTTTAAAAGAGGGTAAAGAGCATATAAATGCAATAATAGGGTTTGTAAAAGTGTATAAATACAGATAGACGTGAAGAAGATAGCTGGAAGTTTTATGTTTGTATAAAGATCAATTTTTCTTTTTTTAAAGAGAATGATGTAGAAGCACTTGCATGCGCTTTTAAATAAGAAAGAAATGTTTCAAATGACACTTGACGCTTTGAGAGAAAAGGGGAGTACTCTCAATTCAGAATAGACAGACGGGTGTGTCTAATTATAAGTATAATAAATAATATAAGATTATGAAAGCTATGAACATTGAAGACCTCATCACTATAGAACATATACATATGTCATGCTAAATGTCCTTTTTCAATCACGATTCAAAAAGATTAAAATTATTACATTTTTTAGTCTTATAAATATAATAAATCTGATAGTGCGTTTGTCGGTTTTTCTTTCTTTCAATCAGCAACAAATCGAAAGGAATTTTTGCATGGAGGTATTTATCGGCACGTAAAAACGTTAGACGTAAGACGCTACTTGATTTCCCAAAAAGTTAAAAAGTGTACCCATTATCAAAATGAATTTAAACATTATTCTTCTAAAAGATGTTCAATTTAGGTTCATTATTTTATAACTTATTCCTTATAATCTATTATAATAATTTATTATAAATAAACTATCTTTATACTAACTGGTTGCCTAAATCAATATGTTCTAATTATGATAGTCATCAATTTTAGTAGTACCTTACAAAGTAAATGTTAGGCTATATAATTAACGTACAATACGCATCAGCAGAATATTAACATAAAATCTTGTTAACGTAACCAAACTATGAAATTGGAATGACCTGAATCCAGTAAGGTGTTAATATTTTACTGTCCGCTTTTGTTACAAGTTCTGTTGTCCTCACTCACAAAAAAGGTTATAGCGTTTTTTCATGTTCCTATTATTTATTTCCATGGCAAACTTGTCCTAGACAAAAAACTATAAACTTTTTCTACCTCCTTTCTTATGTTCTGTTCAACAAAGCGAATATTTTCAGTAAGTTTTTGAAATGTTTAGGATTTTTTGTGTCTATTTTTTTCCCTTTTGTCGTGAATACATTTTGATTCGTGCTTAAGAAAAGATTCTATCAATTATATACTAACATACAAAGGAATATATATTTGTACAAGTCAAACAACCATCACAAATTTAGTGAAATGAAAAACTTCAAGATATTATATTACTTGATCGATTTTAAAGACGGCTGTTAGGGCGAGATACTGAGAAGTATTTTTTATAGGTAAAAAAATCATAGAATTGGAATTTGTTTAGCATAATACATTATTATGCATGCAGCGTTTATCAACTTGTACAAAAGGATGATGTCGATTAATCTTTATACTGATGTCATTCTCTAACGATTTAGCTATTCAATGTTCCTAGTTTGTTGATTATAAAGCCATTGATGAAATACATACAATAAAGCGTGTATAGTCCAAATCTAATTTTGTGATATTCAAATACGTATACCAATTTTGTAGGATAAATTAATTAAATGACCTCAACTTGGCACGTTTCAGCTGCTAACGAGTTTCATCGACTGCAAATTATGTTAACAGTAGAGTTAATTTGCATTTAATCTAACACTTCATGTTTCAAATGCCATTTATTATTTAGAGCATTAAAAATAATCGACAATTCCAAGTGTCAGACACAATATTATTGAATGAAATTCTTAAATGTTATTGTCAGTGATAAGGAATAAAATATTTACTTCAATGCATTCTACATCGTAATATAACTTATTATTTAAATTATAAGGCATTTCTGCTTTCATTTACTTATAAAAGTATGAGTTATTTTTACATTACCACTATGTTAATATACATATATAATATTAAATATACATATATAATGGTCAATTATCTAGAATAGGAAACTAAAAACTCATCTAGCTTTTTACTTAGTTTGAGTGTTTATACAGTTTATATCGTTTTTTTTTATATTTGAAAAAGGTGAGAACCTATGTGTTTTACAAATTACAGGATTCATGGTACGTTGAATACTGTTGTTTGTTTGGTTTAATACTGTGTTTATCTACTAGTTTATCTCTTCATTCACAAATTCAATTAATTTTTTTACCGATCAGTTCGCACTACTAGTTAACTAACTACTATCTCTTAATAATACTTTCTACCACCACAAAGTTTAAAATAAATTTACTTGTCGGAATGTATTTGTCAACACATTTTGATGATTCTTTTTTTTTTTATTTTAAAGAGTTTATCGCAAGTTCGATCCCATAGAAATTTTATTCTAACTTTTATGTCTTGACCTTTCAAGATTCACCTAGTATCTGCTTTATCTAATTTTCCATATGTACATAAATTAAATAATGTTAAATGTTAATAATATTTATTTATCAAAATTCATTACGCAATCGACTTTAGTTTTATATCAAATTACGTCTTCTGAAAACATTTTATATTTTGTTATGCGACAGTTTAATTTGCAATAGTTCCACTTGCGATATGATGTAAAGGTTATGCCTCGTATTTCATTGTGGTTACAGCGGAGAAAATCTCTTATAAGCCATTGACTAACTACAATATAGTTGAAAACTAAGTTAAAAAAGTTTAGACATTGGCGAATGTACCAGGCTGCGTTCCCACTCAGTTGCGCTCTTTGCTTACTTTTACACTCATACTTCAGTGGGACGGACATGCGACGATTAGAAACAGGTCTGGCGTACACAGTAGGGATCACACTACCTTAACAAGGTTCGGTAGGAAGAGTTCGCCTTCGAGCACGGCGAAACACTCACACCGCGTACACTAGATTCACCCGGGTCCCGGGGCGGGACTCACCGCCTCCTGTTCCGCTTGCCAATCAACAGTCGACGACAGTCGCAGTCCAGGTCCGTAGCCGATAGTCCCTCAAGTAATTTTAATTAAAGTAAATTAAAATTTTGACACAACACACATGTCCTCATGCGTGTCCCCGCAGGACGTGGGGATATCTATCCAATCAGCGGCTAGCATTCTGCATCTGAGTTTCTTTAGCCTGTTCTTCTCAGGACTGAGGCATTTTTTTCGAACAGGTAGTAGGATCATTAGACGTCAAAAAGCAATTGTAAACCAATCCAATTTTGAATAAAGAATTTTGACTTTGACTTTCATTTCCACGGATTTGGCGATCCGATGAAGCTTTATAGAGCCGCATAGGCTAAAAGCATCTACGTCAGTCAAACATAACACATAAGACAAGTCAGGCGCAACGATGGTCTAATCACGGTGAAAATATAGAGCGTGTTTGAAGCTCAGACAATTATAATGTACTATGTATTGCACTTACATATCTATGGGTTGTATGGAGATTATATGTTCCGTTTTCAGCCATATTATAACTCTTACTATGTTCTACTAAAATAATTACTGAATAGCCTAATACGCGAGACACTTTCTAGACGAGTTATCCAGTTGACGGTCGCAAGAAATCTCTAATCTCAGCCAGTTCTAATCGATACGATAATTGTTTTAACCGATGGGGTCGTGGCATTGTACAATACGAATATGGTATGGGTGTGTATGTAATATGGAATTTTAGTAGAAATTACATCTTTTGGATAACTAATTCTTTAATTTTACGGAGGTAGAGCCACGCAGCTACTCCCACTGCTGAGTGGCCTGGCTCGAATCGGATAAGTACCATGACCTCACAGAAAATCGGCGTAGTGGAAGTGCTTTTGCTTCCACGTCTCGTCCGGTGAGTGAGGTGGCCGGTGGCCCATCCTCTCCCCCCCCCCTTCCTTTCTCTTACTTCCCTCTCTACCTCTTCCTCCATCCCCGGGGGATCTCCCACGTTGTTCCTCCATCCTCTCTCCTCCTTCCGCCCACGAACTCCTCTCTTTACAAAATTCCGCTCTCTAAAGCCTGGCAACGCATTTGCTAGTTCTGTAATGCTGCAAATGTTCATGGGCGGCGGGGATCACTTAACACCAGGTGAACCGCTTGCTTGTATGTCAGCCCAATCCATAAAAAAAAACTAATGTCGGTCTCAATACCTCATTATCGTAGACAAGCTAAATTCTGGTAAACAGCGTAAACAAAAACTAGAAGATTACAAGAAAACGTAGACAAGCTAAAATTTTGTTAAATCAATCCATATACTATTTACCTTCACTATAACAAAATAGGGTTAATGGTGCATGTGTTAGAAGTATCTAAAACGTGTAAAAAGATGTCAATAAAATTTACAAGTATATCAGAGCATAAATGCCTCTTTATCTCCTTAAAAATGGTATCTAAATCGGCATCAAGAATTTCTTGAAATATGTACAAAACAACTAGACGGATTTACTTTTTATTAATATAAAAACAACAATACTTCTTTTATGTCTATTGAACAAACCGCGAAGCTAAATAAAAAATTTCTCACATATAATGGAAAGTGTCATAAAAACATTCTCTTATATTCGCTTACGCTATTTTTACTTTTTCAACCTCTACAACAGCTTTTATAAGGTTGTCGGAATCACTGCAAAACTTTTCCTCGCTTCTTAATGCCTTCCTTTTTCAACGTTTATAACACTTCAATGGCCAGTAGTTAAGTGGTGAAAATTGGATTTCGTCTTATGATGTTTCTTCTTCATAATACTTCTTTTGAAATGATAAAACAGAAATTTGTTGAAAAACTTTTGATGTTAAAGACTAATGTACGAATTTAAAAGGCTTCACATTAACTACCCCATTAATTAGTGAGGTATTCTTGCTAAGGATGTTGCGAATGTTGTTTTGTTGTTGTGTTGTTTGTTGACTTTTTGACATCTGCGAATGCGAATGCACATACGGACTTTAGAAGGTGGAGGCTTTTACAGTAGTAATGCAACGCAGCAACTCCCACTGCCGCTGCATAATCTACAATACTTTTTAAGCTCCTGTGCTCATCTTGAAAACTGTCAGATCTCAGTCGGATCAAATTAAGTAAGAATAAATTTATTCAAATAGGCCCTTCCACGCACTTTTGAATCGGAAGGTTTCGCATTTATTTTTCGTACTCTCTCCATTATACACATCTACCGAATCAGAAATAATTGCCTTAATTTGCTTTCCGGGTAAAAAAGAAATCTGTAGATACAGAAATCTTTGCGAAGTTACGGTATTTGACAAACAAGATGGACTAAAGGCAAGCGGCACACTAAGGCTTTGTAATATGACTATCCAGATGTTACTTAAATGTAAAATAATAATATCAACTTTATTTCTCATATCTATTACAACACAGTTTTTAAACACACTTATGTTATAAGGTGAAATGATAGTATTTCAAAATTACGCCCATAATATTTCAAAACCTAAAAATACCCTTAATATTTTTAAAAAAGGCAAAAGGTCAAAAGTCAAAATGCTTTATTCAAAATTGGATTGGTTTACAATCACTTTTTGACTTCTATTGATTCTACTATCTGTTCGAAAAAAAAGCCTCGGCCCTGGGCAGAAAAGACTTTAACTCTCTTTTATTTTATTTTTTAACTATGTTTACAATTTATAATTTGAATCTTGAAATAGCCTGGAGGCGATGAGATTATTCCCAAGGTGTGCTATCGTCAATGAAATTTTAGCACAAATTTTTGAGACCTTTAGCACACAAACGTCCTTTTACATTTTTTTATAATAAAAAACCATGTATATATAAACAATAAAATAAAACCGTCATGTTAAATATAACACATTCACAACATTTCTTTGTTGTTTCGGTTCAATAATAAAATATTATTATTGAACCGAAACAACAAAGAAATTTTATCTATTTAGTCATTATAAACTAACGCCTAAATCGCGTCCGACTGCCAGAGGTTATTTGAAAACGTAGACCTATATTAGGCACTTGACCCAAGACACGCTAGACTTATTAAAAGGTCCGCTTGCCGATTGACCGAATAACCGATTGAGTGTAGATAATTTTTGAGTGTGACTCCATCTCTCCATCCAACCAAGTAACTATCGCCGAAAGTGTACATCCAGATTTTTTTTTTACATTTTTTATCTTAATGTAAAAGCGAGTCGGAATAGCTCAGTGTCCGGCCGCTCGCTTTTAATTCAATATACTCGAGCAATCTGATTTCAAATCCCGGTGCCAGCACTAATGAGTTTGTTAATTTTTAATTACCAATTCCGAGTGTTGATTTGCCACGTGCTCAATGGTGAAGGAAGGTATCGTGAGGAAACTAACATATTTAAGAAACGATAAAAAAAATCCTAAATATGTGAGGTCGGCCAATCCGCGGAGGGGCCGTGTAGCGATATTTTACCCCATGTACAGTGCCCAGCAGTGGGAATTTTTTTTTAATGGTTTGGCTGTCAAACGAGCAAGCGGCTCACCTGATGGTAAGTAAGTGATCACCGCCGTCCATAGACATTTGCAGCATGATAAAACTAGCAAATGCGTTGCCGGCCTTTAAGGAGGGAAATTTTTTAAAGAGGAAGGGAGAAGGAGTGAGAGGGAGGGAAGAGGGGGAGCAATAGGAGGGACCCCTTGGGAATGGAGAAAGAGATAGGGAGGGGAGTGAGATAGGAAGGAAGGAAAGGGAGGAGAGTGGGCCACCGACCACCTCACTCGCCGGGCGAAACGCAGAAGCAAAAACACTTCCACTTTACGCCGATTTTCTGTAAGGTCGTGGTACTAATCCGGCTCGAGCCGGCCCATTCAGCAGCGAGTGCAGCTGCGTGGCTCTACCACCGTGAAAAATATATAGACTTACTTTACTTTCCTACATTAATATTACATTACACAATATATTATACACACACCATTATACACACACATTCACATCATTATATCACATTTATTTTTACAAAATTATAATTAAAAAAATACATCATTATTAAAAAACAATTAAGTATAATTTTTGTATAACATTATTATACTATTAGGGACGTAAAGAGGAATAATAGCGTCTAAAACCACTACGCAATCCAGCAAGAGCTACCACTATTTCTACTTTTGAAATAGTATATACATTTTTCGCCGAAAAACATGTTAATTGTTTAGTTTACCTCGAATTTAAGAAAAGACCACAAATCCATACTAATGACCCTACTTATTTCTGACCCGCCACTTTGCCGAGAACATCAGTTAAGGTTAAGCGCAGGATTCTACCCATTCAACAAATCCCTTAGAGCGTTCGTAATTTATAAATTCGTTTAAAATTCCTTGTCGGTTTTAAGCAAAATATTTTCTTCTCAATTATAGAAACATAAACGGAATAACCATACTCCACCATCCTGGTATAGTCAGAAGCAACGGTATGTTTACATTGTCAATGCTCTGGAAATTTGTATAAACTTTCGGTTTCAAATATATGCACTCAACACGAAGAGCATAAAGTTATAGACACTGGTACATATCATAAATGAATACGCTCAATGCTTCGTCAAATTATATTTACCACGAAAGGGGCAAAACCATGTTTGCACGTTTCCGTCAATAGCATGTACCATAATGCCGCTTGACAAATATTTATTAATCAAAATATGTATTCATCTTTTGATTAAAATTTTATACAATTATTTGACAAACTTTATACTTTTCACATTGAGTACTAATTTTTAAAACTGAAGTTTTACACAAACCTCTTGAGCCTTGACAAGGTTTCTTTGCTTCTGACTGTACGAGTATTTACTGAGAATTTTAATTAATTTACATGCCCGCAACCCTTACAATTGTTACAGGAATTTTCTCGTTCCGGAAAAGCGCTATTTTGAATCGCAGTCAAAGTCAAAATTCTTTATTCAAAGTTGGATTGGTTTACAATCACTTTTTGACTTTTGATTCTTTGTCCATTGTTTCTACTACCTGTTCAGAAAAAAATACCTCGGGCCTGAGAAGAACAGGCGATCGATTTAATAGAACTAGGATGGTTTACTATTCATAACTCATCGTTTGCTAATCAATAGTCGACGACAGTTGCGGACCAGGGCCGTACACCGGACCCCGACTGTCCGTAGCCGATAGTGCCCCAAGTAATTTTAATTAAAGCAAATTAAAATTTTGACACAACACGCATGTCGACATGCGTGTCCCCGCAGGACGTGGGGTCTACCCAATTCGTGGAAATTAGCATTTCCACGGATTCGACGATGCGATGAAGTCTCTACGTCAGTCAAATATAAGACATAAGACAAGCCAGGCACATGTTCTAATCATGTTGAATATATAGAACATATTTGAAGCTTAGACAATTATAATGTACCATGTATACCATAATGTACACTTACATACCTGTGGGTTGTATGGAGATTACATGTTCCGTTTTCTGCCATATACTCTATGTTCTACTAAAATAATCACTGAATAGAAGCCTAAGACGCGAGACACTTTCCAGACGAGTGATCCAATAAACGGTCGCAAGAAATCTCTAATCTCAGCCAGGCGTTGGAAGCCGTCGGACCCCACCAGGCGCTGACTTCCTGATTCTTCTAATCGATACGATAGTTGTTTTAGCCAATGGATGATTTAATAGAACCTGGATGGTTTTCTATTCATAACTGTATCGAGGAGTCCTGTTCGATACGCGGTTCTTGTTATTGTTGTTTTAGGAAGTTTGAGGAAGTTCACCGCAAAATATAAAACTGACGGTACAGAAGTAGACATGCATGTATAATGTACAATCGGTTAGCAAGAAACTCGTGATATTGACGTGTTTATTGATCGCTTGAGGCGTACAACCCAGTAATCAAACAAAGGTATTCAGAGAATTACTATCCCCCTTCTGATTCCTTATTACATCTCTTTTATATTTAAATATAATATAATCGAGATAAATGAGAGAATAAAATATAATGTAATAAGTCTATATATTTAAATAAATATAAAAATCACGAAGCAAAAAAGTCCCTATTTTTCATAAATTCTAGACATAAATTATTATTATTGTTGTATAACACGTTTTCAATTTTGAGGAGAAATTGTAAAAATGCGAGGCTCAGCTCTATGTGTTGCGGCCGACTAAGTCGACATACGTAGCAACTTCTGTTACGTTGAAAGGAAATGTCTCTGTGAAATAAATTTAATAAACCATATCAAAATGATCGTTGTTAAAATTTCAACAAATAATTTACAATCGCCGAATTCTATACAAACATTAAAAAGTCGTAATCCAAGCATAAACTGTGGGAATAAGAAATGATTTTAAATTTGATAAGCCAAGCTACATCCACATAAATGTCAAACATTTTTGTAAATTTCATAACTTTAGACATTGGTCAAATAAAATGTAACGTCACAATATATATACTGTTCCTCGACCATTTCGACCGCAGTAACTGAACTACGAGATATTAACCAACTGCGCAAGATGTATAAATGAGCACAAGCAATTGAATCATGTTACTTTTCAGGCAATCAGATGAACAAACCGTAATGCCCTATATTACGAAAATATGAAAAACATGCTTTTGTGATATATTCTTCTGATTTAAAAATAATCGTTAATTTTAAATCGGGTAAAACGCTGCTAATCACTTTATATCTGATGAAATGCACTAGATATTTTACTATGTATTCCTATACAAAAGTCCACTTTATTACATACTGCCGATATGTCATAAATAAAATAAAATCCACATAATTGAAACCAACCTTAATGTTAATTATATCCAAAAAAATATATAAGTTCATAAAAGTAGGCGCCGCTAACGTAATTGTCATTACATACTGCTCTAAAATCATTAAGTATTAAAAAATAAAAAATATATTGCATAATCGGACAGAACCAGGACAGAACCTAAAACGTAGTATTTTAAGTTTTGTTTGAGTATGTGAAGGTTTACGTCATGTGTGCCGTATATTATTTTGAAACGGTAGAACCAAATAATTTACCAGGATATGGTAAGGATACTTAGTCCGTGTATAAGCTAGTTTGATAGAGGGAAACTTTGACGGAGTTACATTGTTATAAACACACTTATAGTGCAGTACAAACTTGCCCTATTACTTTAGTTTCGAGTTATATTCAACGAGCTCTATTCACGCTTTGTAAGCATAAATGTACAATCAATTTGCTTCAATGGCTTAATAATTTTGTGTGTATGGTTTAACGTATATGTATACTGTATGCATTCATATTTTATTGGTACTTAAAATAAAGTAATTATTAATTATTTTTGTAATATTATTTTATTTATTATATTCAATTAGCATTTTTTCTTTATTGTATCTACAACAAATTCTATCCACGCCCAGGTTGACTAGAAGAAATAATATCCAATGGCATTAAGTCCGCTCTTTGAAGTTCTTATTTATAGGGTATTGTATTTTTTTATGAAGTAGGCAGACAAACGAGCAAACAGCTCAACTGATGGAAAATAAAGCCCGTGGGCGTTTGTAACGTAGAACGTTTTGCTAATGCGTCGCCGGCCTTTAAGGTGAGAATTTGTGGATGAAAAAGGCAGGAAAGTGGAGGATGAAGCAGGAAAAGAAAAGAGTCCCTCCTCTTTTTTTTCCTGGGGGTGGGCCACCGACCGGCTTACTCACCGGATCAAACGCAAAAGCACAGACACTTTCACTTTAGGCTAATTTTCTATATGTATAAGGTCCTGGCATTTATCGGGAACGAGTCAGACCATTCAGCAGCTCCCGCTGCTAGAGTATTGCAAGTATGAATAGGTAAATAATTTTTTCTTATATAAATTTTGCAATTATTATTTTTTATAATTTTTGATCATTTATCTAAGCAGCACGAAAAAAATTAAAAACTTGAAGCTGATATCAAACCAGGGGAACGTTGTGGACATTCACACATACACACGCGCGCGCACGTCCATTTCGCATCGATTTGAACATCCACCCCAGTTTTTACAGAATTATTTTTTTAAATAACAAGAATCATACCCAACCCGACATACTTAAATTTAATTAACATTTTTTTGATTTGTGCTCCCCGCAAAACCTCTACCATCTCAGTCTGTTTGTTGACCATGATTGCTGTAAAGTATTTAACCCATTCGCTACCAGCGTCACATGTAAATGACGACCCCACTTTCGTGTGGGCAGTAAAAGGAATTATGTATCTGTAGCCCAGTGTCACTCATTCATTTCGCTTATTCGAAATATATTACAAATACATTCCACAAGACTTAATAATAATTGGTATCACGCTTAAACAATAGAACGTCTAGGCTGTGATGGCGGTCTTTCTCCTGAGGCCTTGGTAGCGAAAGGGTTAAAACCTCGGGAACTTAAATTTAAATTAAAACGCTATAAAAAATGGTTCACTGTTCACGTAAATAGAAAAAAAAACAATTATATACGCGTTTTACATATAGACAATGTAACCTTATGATAATTTTTAATTATACTATCGTCAAGTCACTGGTAAAACGTTAAGTATTTTTCAAATGATCATTAAGTACTAAAAGGTTAAAAATTATCTTTTTATTATTCTTGACAATATACATTAGATTTAAATTACATTAATTTATAATAGTTTGTACTAGATTAAAATATTTGATGTGAATGTAGCTCAAACAATTGTCAAAAAATATTTAAAATAAACTCAATTTTATAATCATACAAATGTCACATTTCGTAATTATTGAATTTCTTTTTTAAATTGCTAAAAAAAAAAAAACAAGGTTAGTGTGGTGTATAAATACTTAATTACGAGTTCCAACGCAGGAGGACTCAAAAAAATCGATTAACTTAAAATAATTTATTAATTAAAAATTATAATCTAAATTATAAACTAATGACCACCTTCAAAGTGTGAAGAGAAGTGAGACTCTGTCGTCGCGTAAGGTCAGTCTGCGAGCTTCGTATTGTAGAGTCAGCGTTTCCATCATTGCGACATTTCTCAGAAGACATGCCTGCCGTCGGTACGTGGTACTAAGTCAGCGGATTCCATGGTGGTGTGTAACAACTTTAATAGGTATATTATTTTGTTTTTCACCTCCATAAAATTGACGATATCTTGACTTCTGATACCTGGCAACCTATTTTAATATTTAACTGTGAACCGAAATGATTTCAACTTCAAACACACGTCGAACTGTTTCGACGGAATTTAATGGAACAGTAATGAAACCGAGCTTTTTGACCTTTAACAGGCTAAAAGTTAATATTTGACGAGCTGCATGTGTAATACCACGAGCATTTGCCTTATTCCTTATAATATTTTATACAATTCCCATTATCTTCTATAGAAGATAATAATAATAATAATCTTTATTTACTTCAAAATGTTAACATTATAAAAAGCAGATTGATAGAGTCTCCTTTTAAGCACACAGTACTTGTGTTAGGAAACTCTGCTCTTCCGATGTTTTATTAAAATATGGAAATATTAAATAATGGGTTGTATCTTTATATCAACGCAGACAAGAGAACAAATTGTCACAGGAGTTTGAACGCACTTGAAACAAATCTGCATTGTACGCTAAAACTTCAAAAACGAAAACTAAAAATCTTTTTTTTTTCTCTTTAAAAACGTTGTTTATTTATTTTTTCTTTATTGCAATACCTTATAAATAAGAAGTATAAAGGGCTGACTTAATGCCATTGGGCATTCTCTCCCAGCCAAGCCGGGACGTTGAAAGAAATTGTGGCAGATGCAATAATGAAAACAAGAATGCTAAATCCTAATGGATCATTAAAAAATCTTGAATAGATACTAAGAAAATATCTATTCAAGATAATTTATTTTACATACCTATAAAATACAATATATAAATGTGTAATAAATAAGCCTCATGATGTTACAACTAGATGCATATAGGCAGGGTCACTAGGGAGGAGGAAACAGCCTACTAAATACCGCTAATATGAGTATTATCGGTATTTAGTAGGCGGTATTTAGTAGCGATAATATGAGTAGTAACCGTGTACTGAGGTACACGGTTACTACTCATATTATCGCTACTATACTAGAGCCCCTCCGCTATGACAAAGCGGGAGCCCGTCGCAGGGGAGCTCTTTACTAATCTACGTTTATACAGTCGTCGACGGTATATGACAAATCGGTTGCTAAGGACCGAGAGAAACACCAGAACAGATCTAAAGGTTGTTGAGTAGACTTGTGATTGAGGACACCCATCAACTGTTTTCTTCGTCGATGTCGATTTAACGGTGGTAGATCCACGCAGCTGCTCCCGCTGTCAAATGGGCTGGCTCGAACCGAATTAGTACCAGGACCTGACAGAAAATCGACGTAAAGTAGGAGTATTTTGCGTCCGCGTTTCGTCCGGTGAAGGAGGTGGCCGGTGGCCCATCCCCCTTCTTTTCCTTCGTACATTCGCACTTCCTTCCGTACTTCTTCCTTCATCCCTCTCACTCCTCCTCTCTCCTTTTCTCAAAAATCTCGCCCCCCTTAAAGGCTGGCAACGCAATTGCTAGTTCTGTAATGCTGCGTATGTCCATGGGTGGCGGTGATCACTTACCATCAGCTGAGCCACTTGCTAATTTGTTAGCCTAATCCATTAAAGAAAATAAAAACGTTCCTTGTAGGAATTATGTATTAAAAATAATCCTATATATAGCAATGCATACTCGTATATAT